>OVAP01002039.1:0-20986 GCA_900406295.1 Aurinia saxatilis | reverse complement strand
TTTCTCTCCACACGTTTTTTTTTATTTCTTATCTCATTTTCACTTCACTCTATCAACCCTCTATTTATAAGATTTCTGGATTCCCTGCGACGCAGTTGCGGTGAATTTGCTACGGCTTTGCGACACATTTGCGATGGATTTGCGACGCCAACCAATTTACACCACAGAATTAAAACGTTTCTATACTAACTTAACGGTGTACCTAACATTCCACGCAAATGCCCCGCAAATTTGCTATGCACTTGCGACGGAATGTCGGTGCCTCGCTAATACGTCGCAAATGTGAGGCAAATGAGTCAAAATGTCTTTTCCATGCAAATTCGTCGCAAAATTGCGGCGATATTGCGACGGATTCTGAGTTTCCAGCAAATCTCTCGCAAATGTGACGCAATGTTGCGACGCGGTTGCTTAAAAATTTTGTCTTGCTAATTTGCGACGACATTGCGACAATTTTTCTCTTTTCTAGCAAACGCGTCGCAAGTATGCCGCAGATTTGTGACGACTAATTTCCGTCGCAAATTTCCGTGTTCATAATCCATCATCTATCCTGGTGAGAACAAACCCCGGATCTTACATCAAATATAGTGTTGTTACATCATTGAATGAAGAAAAAGAGTTTAAAATAAAAAGTTCACAAAAGAAACAAACACATGAAACAAAGACAAAATGGAGAAAAGTTGTATTGTCAAAAGTTAAATAAAAGGGAAATTTTCTAAAATACCATTTTGAGTGTACTCTTTTTTTTAAAATATCACTTTTCATTTTAAAACCAGTTTTTAGAATTTATAGTTGGTTAAAGGTTTAGGGTTTAGATTAAAAATTTTACAGGATTTATTAACTATTTGGTTCAAGAATTAAGGTTTTAGAGTTTAGATTAACATTAGAGCTAGCTATCAACAACTCCCGTAGCATTCAACCTGAAAGTTAAGTTTTGTTATCTTAACTATTTGCCACATAAGAGTGGACTCTTAACTCCTTAACCACACACTTAGGGATGAGAGAGACATCCTTATTGGTCTGGGAAGACTATAACAAGGATCAAGATCTGAAATGCTTGAGAAGTGTATTGAGACTAAAACTTTTGTAGATCTGAAATCCTAATGACATCAAATAAATCCACATATGCTAATTAATACCATCTCATCAGGACTTATCACTCCCTCCCCTTTTTATGGTGATAGGTTATTGGACCGGTTCATTTTGGCCAAACATGAAAAAAGAAATATTACATTTTCATTGTCTAAACATTTGAAAATTAATTTTTAGAATGCTTTACGTCCTTACTTTATGGTTATCAGTTCGCCTGAAAAAAGCAAAATATAGAAATAAGAAATAGAATAAGAAAATAAAATATTTGAACAAAAAAAGAGAGTAAAAAAATAAGAAAATAAACTTTATTGAACCATGTAAACCATTACATTAAGACAAACGGCGATGTTGTTTTATAAGACGATTAATACAGTATTATTTATTCTCTTTTATTTATTCATTTTTAATTTCTAGACTTTCAACAACTTGGAGAAGGAACACCACACGCAGCAAGGACTTTGCGAGAATTTGGGGAGCTTATGTACTGTGCAAACGCAGGATTCTTAGCAAAACCACACAGGCATGGTTGTTGCTCTTTCAGCTTTGCACAACATGGACCCGATGGTGGTCCTCCTCCAGTGATCGCCGCAAGGCATGGCTGAAGCTGCTTCGCGTCACACACCACTCCCACGTCGGTGTCCGCGGCTTTGATGGGAGCCGGAAATGATGTCGAAAGTACGACCAACACGATGAGTGTTAATGCGGTGATCTTCATGTCTAGTTAATTGGTTAGGTACTTAGCTCTATAACAAATTATCTGGATTTTGATTGTATTTTATAGATAATTGTAAGGAACATTTGTAGTCTTGTATTAGTATGTATTTGGTGCGGGTTCACACTGCATTGGATAATACAAAATGCATGGGTGTTGCATAGTTAAATAACGTGAACGTAACTGGCCGTCATGCAAAAAGAACATGAAAACTGAAGGTCGAATACAAGTTATAGTGACACACGTATTGATATAAGGATAACTCAATGATATCAAAACTCAGCAATCAAAACTCTGACAAAAACAAAATAAGGTCAAATAACATATTCGTTACTTAAGATCTTAAGTATTCGTACAATTTAGCGTACATATTATTTAATTGGGACTATTAAAGACGAGTTTATTAATAAATCTTTTCTTATGGGACTCCTGCTGAGTTACATAATGTGTTGGACATAACGCCACTTGGTGGTATGGGTTCATATTTGAGTTTACTTGAGAGTCTTGGTGGTTCAATGGCCAAGGTCTTTGCTTATATGAGAGATCGCATAAATAAGCGGACGACGGGTGGTCTTCTAATCTTATATCCAAGGGGAGAAGGAATTTTTTATTAAATCGGTAACCACTTCGACACCTATCTATTTATGTCATGTCGTGTTTTAAGCTGCCTAAGGCGGTTACTACCAAAATAACAAGGGCAGTGGCACAATTCTGGTGAGGCTCGACAGGCGGTCGACGGGGTATGCATTGGAAAGCTTGGAAGAAACTTCATCGGAAAAAAACAAGATGGTGGACTGGATTTCCGTACACTGGAGGATTTTAATACGGCGTTACTCGCGAAGCAATTGTGGCGGCTTATTGATGCTTTTGACTCTTTGTTTACCAGAGTATTTAAGGGGCGATATTACCAATACACACATGCCTTGGATCCAATACTATCTTATTCGGCGTCGTGTGGGTGGAAAAGCATTATTTCAGCGCGGGATTTAATTCGATAGGGTCTGGTCAAACATGGTGGCTCAGGTACTACAATTTCCGTGTGGAATGACCCTTGGATTCCTTCTCATATTCCAAAAGTTGCGGAGGAGACATGGTGTTTTTTTCTATCCAAACCTTACCATTGACCACCTTATGGATGGGACTAAACGGTCTTGGAATGTTCCCCTTCTTAAGCATTTATGTAACTCAACGGATATTGACCTTATTTGTGGGATACGGCTCCCTAGTGTACCACTACGTGGTACTTTTGGATGGCATTTTATAAAAAATGGTAGATATACAGTTAAATCTGGGTACCAGGTGGAATATGACAGGCGGTATATATAATGCAAAAAATATTACATTGTATGGACCGAACATCAAATCTCTGCAGGCTCATGTCTGGAAAGTACAGTGTCCCCCAAAAATTCAGCAATTTCTCTGGCAAGCCTTGTCGGGCTGTCTTTCGGTCAGTGCAAATCTTAAAGCTAGAGGTATTATTGTGATGGCATTTGCCCTCGATGTGGAATGGAGGAGGAAACGATGCAACATGTTCTTTTCGAATGTCCGCCGGTAAGACAAATGTGGGCGCTTTCGCATATGTCTACTGCGCCGTCTACCTTTCCTTTGGATTCGGTGTTTGCGAATTTTGACCATCTATTCTGGAGACTACCACCGGATTGTCGAGATAGAGATTTTTCATGGATAGCATGGTATATCTGGAAGGCAATGAATGATAAGGTATTCAATAATATAGATTGGTCTCCGCAAGCAATGTTAGAATTAGCGATGAGTGAGGCTTCACATTGAATGGAGGCACAATTAGTGACTCGGAGCTTGAGGGGAGTAGACCTGCTTCCCCTCACCACATGCCACATATTCTCGGAACAAAGTGTTTTATAGATGGTTCCTTGAAAGCTTCGGACAAGAAAATTGAGTTGGGATGGATTTGTGTTAAGGATGATACTGACTACCTTTTGGGAACAAGGGATTTGCCGAGGAGTCTCTCCGCATCACATTCCAAATTTGATGCACTAATTTGGGCTATAAAGTGCATGATTACCCAAAGTCAGACCTCAATTACTTTCCTAACCAACTCAATGGACCTACTGAAGATAATTACTTCCCCCATGGACTGACCGGCGTTCTCAGCATATTTGACCAATTTCAAGCAACTCTCATGGGCTTTTGAGCATTTTCAAGTTTGTCACATTTCACGCGGTTTAAATTTAAGAGCAAATAGATTGGCCTATGGGGCCCGTGTTTTATGTCAAAATATGTATTATGTTCACAACGTTAATCCGGTTTGGCTTTCTGAACCGATATAAATAAAAGTGAATGTTGATGATAGAAAAAAAAAACCTATTCATATGTTCAGAATTTTGAAAAGAAGGTATGTCTAAGCAGAAACCGTAGAAACCATCTCCGATTGGATATGATCTGAGTTAAAGTTTGGAAAAAAAAAAAAGATGAGAAATTACCTAGAATAACACATAATTATATCAAAGTTACTTGAATAACACATTCAAGGTGGACTATACTAGAATAACACAAATATTTTGCCAAAATACATAAACCCCTTTTTGAATCTAATAATTACAAATGTACCATTTTGACTAGTTTTTGTCATCTAAACAACATATATCTAATTTAAAATTTAATTAGTGCTAAATTATTTATATTATTAAAACATCAAAATTATTAACTCCAAAACTCCAAAATATATCTTAAATTTACTTTTTTAAATCTAATAATTACATATGTGTCTTGTTGATTAGTTTTTGTCATCTAAAAGAATATATCTAATTTAAATTTTAATTATTTTTAGATTATTTAAATTATCAAAATTATTTAAATATCAAAATTATTAACTCCAAAACCTTCCCTNTTAATTATTGTTAAATTATTTAAATTATCAAAATTATTTAAATATCAAAATTATTAACTCCAAAACCTTCCCTCATCTTAGTCATCGTTGAAAATATCTTCTCTTTCACGTTTTATCGATCTTCTACCACCAAAAACATTCACTCCTTTGACTAACCTCTTTCTCGTTAAATTACACACAAAGACGAATCGGATATGATTTTCAGTAGAGGATGAACTCATGAAATTGTCTAGAGTTTCCAACAAAGACTGGAGGTGTATCGATCTCTTGGTAGCTTCGCCATCCTCTACTTAGGGAACATGTAACTCAACAAAACTTCATACCGTTTCTTCTCCTTCTTGTAATCTTTGTGGACGATCCTTAGTACATTATCAAACCTAGTTGTATCATTCACCACAAGAATCTTACAACCTTTTTTCGGATCAGCCACAAATACCATCTGTTCTTCTCGAATATCCATAAACCACATACAAGAACAACTTGGTCCATAGAAGAAAAATATTTGGTTTGGATCGCTGCAATAGAAAGAGGAGACTTAATGGAAAAATAAATTATATTCGGTTTAGACTATGAAGAAGTGGAGAAGACTATGAAGAAATCAGAGAAGAAGCTAAGATATATTTCTGCGTGTGGAGGCTGAAAAAAAAACAAAACAATAAGAGATATTGCTAAAAGAGGAAAACCTTAATTTTAAGAAAGGTGAAACATCTACGGTAACAAATCTGTCATTGCATAAAAAAAATCTGTCACAAGTATTAACCGCTAAAACTCATAATCATATATTTTGTGGAGTTGAGTCGTCGATGATTTAATAAGTCTGCCATAATGTCAAACAAATCTGTCGCCAAAAAATTTGCCACATACTTTAAAAAATCTGCCACGAAAAATCTCTTGTCAACGAAAATGTTATTCTAGTAAGAAATAAGTTTGCCGTTACTTAAGAAGTAAAATCTGCTATCAAACGATGTCCACATTTTTATCCAAAAATTTTTTGTGGCAATGTAAAAAAAATCTACCATCACGTTCGAGAAGACTATGAAGAAATCAGAGAAGAAGCTAAAAATATATTTTTGCGTGTGGAGGCTGAAAAAGAAACAAAACAATAAGAGATATTGCTAAAAGAGGAAAACCTTAATTTTAAGAAAGGTGCAACATCTACGGTAACAAATCTGTCATTGCATAAAAAAAATATGTCACAAGTTTTAACCGCTAAAACTCAGAATCATATATTTTGTGGAGTTGAGCCGTCGATGATTTAATAAGTCTACCATAATATCAAACAAATCTGTCGCCAAAAAATTTGCCACATACTTTAAAAAATCTGCCACGAAAAATCTATTGCCAAAGAAAGTGTTATTCTAGTTAGAAATAAGTTTGCCGTTACTTAAGATGTAAAATATGCTATCAAACGATGTCCACCTTTTTATCCAAAAAAAATTTGTGGCAATGTAAAAAAAATCTACCATCACGTAAGCGTTATTCCAGTAATTAAAGTTTTTGCGAAAAGTAGTCTGTTTTATAAAAAATCTACAGTCAAAGAGACGTAAAAAGCAAATCTGTCGTCACTAGAGCAAAAAAATCTATCACACGTAAATTAAATATGTCGTACATAAATAAACTTGTCACGGGATAAACAAATCAGTCACCGCATAACCAAAATTCAAAAATTAAATATGCCGTAAAAATAAAAACCTGTCATGATAATTTAATTATGCCACCGCATGTGGCAGAGATTTGTTGTAAATCTGCCAGACTCGGAACTTTTCATGACTAGAATAACATACCAAAACAAATCTGCCGATGCTTTAATAAATCTATCACGACTTAAAAAGTCTGTCGTCACAGTATCATTAATGGCCTTTTCGTAAATATTGTTATTTTCGTAAAATTCAGTAATGACATTTTTCGTAATTAAATTTTTCATCAAAGGATAGAAGGACAAGGTGGCCATTTATAAAATATCACATGACCCAAACTTTTTCTTAACAAAATAGTATTCTTACTAAAATATGTGTTATTATAGTTTTTTCCCACAAAAGATTTCAAAATTGTTTTTGACGGGATTTCATCTCAGAGTTGAAATTTGGAAAAACGTTTTCAAAACATGTTTATACCATCTGGCAAAGCAAAGCCAGAATTTCTTTTAGACGGGATAATTCTTTTTTTTTGTTCTTTTTGGTAAATAGCACAAAATTATTTAGAAAAAGTATTATCACAAATATCTTAACAAAAAAATTGAATGTAACAACCTATAAAATGATTGCTAGAATTTGAATTTTAGGATTAGATGGATAGCCATTAACCACATCTATAAGGTTTTATCTTTATGATGGTTACCAGTAAAGAAGTAGATATTAAAGAGTTTATACTTCTTGTTCTTATCACCTACGTTTAGGAGACTTATACAATGTTTGATCACACAAGCAATAAGAAGAAGAACTAGAAACTCTTTCTACAATTTTCTTTTCCTATCCTCCTAACCGTAGGTGATGATGTTTAAATACAAAAAGACAAAACTAACTAGTAAGTGCTATGTGAAAGTGGTAAGGAATTATGTAATCAAGGAAACTCCCACTAATCACTAATTAACCAAAATCACTTAGGAAATAATTTAAAAAATTGAATATTCTTTTGGAGATGACGACGTCATGTGTTTTCCCATCTTGTATCTTATCAATACTCCAATCCTCCAAAGAACCTTGTCCTCAAGGTTCAAGTCAATTCATGGATCCAATGGTCGACTCATGGTGCTACCCGCAAAACACAACTCTTTGGCAAGATGAGTGTGATGTCGTGGTGATGAAGGTTTTGATCGTTTAAATGATGAAGCCACCAGCCGTTGAGTTGATGCTGAAATCCTCCATCTCCACGATGTGTTTAGCTGGCCGGTTTGGCTTCTTCACTTCCTTATCCAAAGCAACTTCTCGATCTTTTACAGATTGGTCCATCTTAGTTACACTCTCGTGTAACTCACCAAGAAGAGCATAACACTCCTCATTCAAGGTTTGGTGGACAGATCGTTGAGTGATGTTTCCACCATCGTCTCAGGAGATTGAGTATGCATCATCGTACACAGTAAACATTGGTTCTTTGTTAACATCATAGACATCGAAGATTGGAGTTCCATAATCTCGTTGTAAAGCTCCATGGATTCTCGCTCTGATTCCACTGATAGGTCCCTGATTTAGGACAACCAATGTTGATTAAAAGCAAAAGATCATAACCAAAGTGTTCTTGTATTTTTATATTTGCTTTTGATCAACATTGGTTGTCCTAAATCAGGGACCTATCAGTTTCATTGGTAACACGATGATTATAGTTGATGCTGAAATCCTCCATCTCCGCTTCTTCCCCTTATCCTACCTTCTACTCATAAGGCTTTCAGGATGCATAAAAAATGTACAAATCATCATGAAAATATTGACAATTAAATTTAAACCAGATTACTCAATTACTCAAAATTTTACAACGAGATTACCTTAGTCATTAAAAAGAGTCCGATATATATTGAGATCACAATTACTAAATTTTTTACTAAATAAACAATAAAAATATATTATGTATATCTGTACAGTTTTAAAACCAAGAAATACATTTAAAGATTTTTTACAAAATTATTGTTATAATATCAGTTTTGCTGAGTTTGGTTACATAAGTTATTAAAAAGAGTCCAGCATATATTGAGATCGCGATTACTCAAATAAAAAAAACAATAAAAACATAGTATGTATGACTGTACATTTTTTAAAGTAGAAGCTGACACATATAACTTTTTCACTGAAGTGTATTCATAAATATAGAATAAGGGATGTGACATCATATTTATAAGGTACTAGTACTAAATCTTTAATTATATCAATAGAAGTAGAGGAATTAAACAGAACTTTCAAGGATATACTGTGTCTGTGAATCCAATAAAGGATTCAAATATCAAGCTAGTAGTAAATAAATCGGATTTTATTGGAACGCGTTTAATAAAAAGATTTTTTTTAAAAAATATTTCTCCCAGGAAGATTTTATTAAAAATCTTATTTCTCCCACGAACAAATTAAAGAAGGTTAAGATTACGAGGATACCAAAGCATACAAAACAAAGGATGAAGACGCTCCCAAAACCACAAGCAAGGCCGGGCCCAAGAAGAAATATTTGACACATTGGTTTACGGCCCAAATTTTCATGTATTTTTCTAATATTTTTTAGCAAGTTTTTTTTTTTTTTTTTTGCTTTTAAGGCCTTTTGGATATATTAATGTGTAGTTTAGACTAAATTAAACAAAAAAAATCAGATACTACACAGATTTTATGATACATATATACACAAATTACATTAGGGTTTCAATATCTCTCCTTCCAACTCACAATAATCAGAAAAAAAGAAAAGAAAAATAATCTCTTTCTTAATCTTCTACAAAGGCATGCAAACTTAACCTTGTGTTATTTCTCACCATTTGTGGTTGTGGATTGATCTTCCATCACAATTACAAGTTAGTTTTTTTGTTTAATAAAACAGTTTTGTTATTTCAAAATCTATTGGAGTTTGATTTGTTGATATTTGAAAGTGTAGATTTCGAAATTTAATTAGTTACTGAATTTTTAGGAAAAGAGGGAGGAAAAATTATATTTTTTGAATAAATATTTTACTTGTTTATTTTTTATTTTATTTATCTAAAATATTTTACTTATATTTTACTGAATCAAGACCTTTTTTAAAAACACTGTTTATGGTCTTCATAAGTTTGGGAATGGCTCTGACCACAAGGGTAAAGTGTGAGGATATAAAGGAATAATGAGTGGGTTGATATGAAAATAGTTTAAGCCTGAAATTATTATTTATCGTAAACAAAACGTTGTTTTAGTTATTTGGACAGATTTAAATTTTATTATGGTTATAATGATTTATATGCGATTGATCCACGAGGGGGAAGTGGTGGCATAGCAATGTTGTACAACAAATGAAATATAATCATCTTACTGATGCAACTTGTTTCAAATGATAGAAAGTGTCATTTTTTGTTTATGGAATTCCGGTATTAAATATCGTGAAATAATTTAAGACACATTGAAAATGATTAGCTTACACAGATCAAAGGTTTAATCAATGATCAGAAATTTTAATAAATTAGTTGGTAATCATGAAAAACTACGAGGCTCATTGCATTGAAAAAAAAAACTTTATTCTCTTTAATAATATGATAAGTCAATGCAGAATACTAGTAGATATCATTTTTCTATAAATAAATTATCTTGACGAGGTAACAAATAAAAAATAAATATATTCTTGAGTAAGGTAGATTGATATTCTGGAGAAATAAAAATCTGATTCTTCTCTCTTCTCTCTGTCTAGTACAGAGCATCATCTGATCTTTTAACTTGACCACCGTCTAGACCGGCTTTCGGTGGCTTCTTCAGCGCTGGGATTGGTCTCATCCCTTACTTCTTTTCGTTTGTTGTTGTTTTTTCTTTTTCTCGGCCAATAAGAGATTGAAATCGCTAGTTCTTGAGTTGGGTTGAGATCTTTAGATTAGGAATTCCCCTCTCAACTGGATTGGGTTGAATTCATCGGGATAGTCCCTTACTATTCCAATCCCCTTGTCTTAGGTTATCCCCTCTTCAGATCGGAAATTTTCTCTTGTAAATTTTCTAGATCTAGATCTGGATTTTTTTATCTTTATTTCTTTTCTCAAACTTGTCGGGTTAAGCTTCCTAGATACATGCAAGATCTTCAATTGATGTGTTTGTTGAGATCTACTTCAAGGTTCGATTTTGCTTGGGGCTTCGTTAGCCAGCCGGGTCCGATCAGAGCTTCCTTCTCTCCGATAATGGTAAGCTTTTCCGAGTAGTTACCACCGCTCCTCGTCTCTACAACCCAGTTGGTTCGGAAAATGTATCTCTCAAGGTTCTCAAGGTGTCCCCTTCCGTCGCACCGTTCCTTTTAATATGAGTTTAAAGGACCTAAAGGCCTCTGTTTGGATGCTCGTAAAGGATTTGAAGTTGTGGTTTTAATTTGGAGGTAGGCTTAAACTCAAAGGAGGGTTCTTGTTCTAACGTCTCTCAAAATTGAGTTTCTTGTTATGTCTCCTCTTATCAAGTGAAGTGTTTTAGTGTGTATTTTAGGTTGTTTATTCCGCTTAAGTTTGCTTTTGTCTCCGACAATTACATTTGTTGGACCTTGGCTCCGGTGATGCTCATTCCCACCGGCATCTTTATTGTTCTGACTTATGTTTTATTTTCTTTGTAATTTCTTTTATTGCTAATATTAGACGGGAAAAAAACAAATAAAAAATAAATGTATCATAAATAAATAAAATACGGTGTTGATTAGACCAATCACAAGATCATGAGGAGTGACATTGAATGTATCCGCAATCTAGTTAGGTACTTAAAGATAATTGGTTCTTATCATAGACCAATTTATGGGGAGTTTAATACTTTTTTTTTGTCACCAATTTCTAGGGTGTTTAATAGAACGTGGCAAAAGCTATACAACAAGAACAAATGTCATATCACCAATAGGAAGGCAACATAAATCCGAAATTATTACAAAGCAAAGAGAAGTCAACTCGCATTATCGATATTTAATTGATCCTCCAGCCAACCAGGACCATGACTCGCGATGTAGGATTGGTATCGATGATCAGCTGTGACACTTCTTGCCAAACGAAGAGCAGCCTGGTTTGTCGTTGGAATAGCAAAGTTAAACGACCAGTCTTGCAATGAATGTAGGACCTCATATATCATGTTTACCAGGCCCCGAACAGATGGAAAATGTGACGGATTAAATAAAGCGTCCTTCATTTGAGCATCCGAAACTTCAAAGATGATCTTTTGCAAATGAAGTTCGGACATACATGTTGCAGCCCATAAAAATCCCTCAAGGCCTGCCTGTAGCAAAGAAACCGAAGGAGTAAAGGCATTTCGACCATGGAAGAGAGAGACTCCCAGATGATTTCTTACAATCCACCCCCCTCCACTAAGTCGTTTAGGGTGAATCCAAGATGATGCCAAATTGCATTTAATTTCAGGGGCAGACGGCTTCCTCCAAACTGACGGTTCAGCAGTAACTTCACCCATAGTATAAGTTTGATTAACTATGGACCAATCTAAGTCATCCTCCTGAGCTCACTGTAAAATAAATTCAGTGGAATGTAATATCTGCTCAAACGTTAAGCTATTTCTCGCCTTCCAAATTTGCCATAATAACCATGGAAAAGAGACCATTATATTCATGTTGTTGTCCTGAGCCGCAAGAAAATGTATGTTAAGAAAAACGGAGATATGAGAGAAGCCATTCGGGGGAACATTTAATACAGACAACTCCCAAACGGATGTAGCTCTTGGACAACTTAAACGGACATGACAAATTGTTTCCAGATGTAAATCACAAGCGGGACAAGTGGCATCTAAATTCATACCACGTGTATTCAGACAATCTTTGACTGCTAAGGCACCCAAAAGACATTTCCATAGAAAATGCACCTTAGAAGAAGCCTCAACCTTCCAAATTTTCCGTCAAAGTGCCTTTTCCAGGGGAGGAAGTGGAGGAGTAGATGCATTTACCGCCGATAAAAGCAATTGGAAACCAGTTTTTACTGAGTAAAACCCTGAAGGTGAAAAACCCCAGTAGTACCCATCTTTGAGGGAAATGTCTGGCTTTATTTTCTGAATCAAAGCAACATCCCCATCAAAGAATAATTCTTTCAGCATAGGAACATTCCACTACGCAGAATTTGGAATCAATAAGTCCGACAGTAGCAGGTCCGGATCAAACGATCTCTGTTTTGGCATAGGAAATCGAGGCAAGGACTCAAATATCCAATGCGAGGAGAATACTAAGGTTGATCGACCATCACCAATTAGGCTCGCCAATCCTTTGTATAGGAGTTCCCTGCCAAATATCAGACTCCTCCAAGCATAAGATGGTGCATCTCCGACTCGACAATTGAGGAACTCAGTATGTGGAAAATAACGACTCTTTAATAATCTAGATAAGAGGGAATATGGGTTGTCAACCAGGCGCCACGCCTGTTTACATAATAAAGCTTGATTGAACAAAGCAATATCATGAAATTTTATTCCCCCATTTTCCTTTGATGGACATAGCTTTTGCCACGCTACCCAAGTAATTTTTCGCCGACTGTTTCCACTACTCCACCAAAATTATGTCATTGCACTGGTTAATTTTTGGCACAAATTTTTGGGTAGCCGGAAAAAAGACATTGCATAAACCGGAAGGGCTAAAGAAATATACTTAAGAAGAATTTCCTTTCCACCATAGATAAGGCCTTTGCAAACCATCCATTGAATCTACATCAAAGTTTTTCCTGTATGAAACTTAGCAGACGCCTTTTCGAACACTAAAGCATTTTGGTAACCCAAGGTATGTACCTTCTCCGCCTTCCTTATCAATCCCTAAGGTTGCCTTTATCTCATTCTTAATATTCTGAGTCACTTGTCACCTGAAAATAATAGAAGATTTAGCAGGATTGATCATTTGACCCGAAACATCACCATATATTTTCAAACAACGCAATATTTCATTGCATTCCTCAACCGAAGCTTTACAAGTAAGCAAGCTATCATCGGCAAATAAAAGGTGTTGCACCGAGGGACCCCCTGGCGTGAGTGCTATGCCGTGTAATTTGGTTGTCCTATCTTATTGATTAAGTACATTGACTAAAGCCTCAACTCCTAGAATAAATAAGAAAGGAGACAATAGATCTCCTTGACGGAGCCCTCTCTCTGGCCTAAGAAAATCACGAGTCTGACCATTCAAGTGTACCGAATAGGACACAGAAGATATGCATGACATAATCCAACGCACCCAAATCTCTGAGAATCCCAATCGTTGAAACAGCTGCTTTATAAATGGTCATTCCACTTGGTCATACACTTTCGAAATATCTTTTTTTATTACCATAAAATCCTTATTAACAGACTCATTAGTCCTAAGACCATGAATTAGCTCATGTGCTATGAGTATATTGTCTGTAATTAGGTATCCGGAGACGAAACCCCTTGCGTATCAGATATCAGCGTTGGCAAAATAGCTTTCAAACAGCCACACAAAATTTTGGAAATAATTTTGTAATGGACCGAACAAAGACTAATAGGCCTTAAGTCCTTCATGTGCACTGGCACAGCCACCTTAGGAAGAAGGCAAATGTGCGTATGATTCCAATCTTCTGGTAAAATTCCAAAAATAGAGAATTATGTGACCTCCTGCACAATGTTTGGTCCTACAATATGCCAATAGTTTTATAGAAAGCGGCAATAAACCCATCAGCCCCCGGGGCACTTGATCCTTTAAAACTCAGCGCTGCATTTTTAATATCCTCAGCCGTAATTGGCTGCGTCATAAGATCATTCATCCCGGCATCCACTCGAGGTTCCAGCCCTTGGAATAACTCGGCCATGTCACCATGATTAGTTTATGTGAACAAATTTCTAAAATAATCCACAACAATCTGCCCCTTCGAGCCCTCTGAGAAAGCATCATGTCCTTGATCATCTTTTAGCATCAAAATTATGTTTTGTACCCCCCTTCCTTTCACCGAGTTGTGGAAATATTTTGTGTTTTTATCCCCCTCTTTCAGCCACTGCTCTAGTGATTTATGCTTCCAGAATTTTTCTTCCTCGCTATAAGCTTTGGCTATTTCAGTTTTTAAACTTTGTAGCGTGTGTGGGTCCGGATTTGAATTAGCAATTTCCAGTTCATATACAGCATGTAACGCTTGCAACTGATTGGCCGAGTTTAATTTAGCAGTCTGCTTCCAGCGGGAAAGCTCCAAACGACAATTGTGAATATGAGCCGTTAAAGAGTGGCAGTTAGGATTTAAATCCCCCTCCCAACCTTTTTTTTTATGACCGCTTCAGTATCTGGTTTTCCAAGCCATTGTTTATTGAAAGTGAATTTGCCTTTGCCAATAATCATGGGATCGTAAACGTAATTAATCAAGATAGGTATGTGGTTAGAACCCCATAAATCTAAGTAATTCATCTTCGAGCGTGGAAACATATGAAACCAAGCATCATTTCCAAAACTCCGATCCAATTTGCATTGAATCCAACCACAAGATCTCCATGCTACCCAAGAATACGAGTTACCAGAACTACGTAATTCCCGAATTTTACAATTGGAAACCAATGCTCGAAAATCAGCAAAANGGCCCCCCCCCCCCCCCCAATTTTTCATCTGCATGCATTAATTCGTTGAAATCGTCCGCTAATAACCATGCTTCATCACGAGAATTTCCGAAAGTGGAGATTAAATCCCAAACAATCGAGCGTCTCCGTACACACAAGTAATATAGAAAGAAATGGATCCAAATTGAACATTTAAGTCAATGATCCTATTATTCGAAAAAATTACATCAACAATGTAACTAAACTTCCACATGAAAGCCAGATCACCACTCAGACCAGCTGGCTCTACAGTGAATAAATTATTGTAATCCAAACTAAGCTGTAAATCAACCAAAAAATTCTTATTATGTTTCGTTTCCATAAGAAATAAAAAATCAGGATTGTGTTTTCTACGCTTCTCCCTAAGACGAGAAACTACTTTCGGGCCTCCGACACCTTGGCAGTTCCAGCTCAAATGCTCATTTTGAACCCAACAGCTTCAAACTGGAAGCCACCATATTTGGTTGATTCTTCTTATTGCGGGACTGAGATTTTGAGGACCCCTCATATGTAGATTGCGATGCTTTCGAAACCAGAGAGACGTTGTCTTTTGTTCGAAACTGATGACCTGTTTTTCTTGATTGCTGGAATCAAAGCTGGCTCATCATCAAAATTCAAGGCCCATGCACGCTTGTTCTTAATTGCAGGACCAACTGGTGGAACAACTAATGCGTCATCACCCTTCCACCATGTTGCTGGTACCTTTCGAATAGGACTTGGTCGTTTAGTCACCTTACGTTTTGTTACTCTAGGGATCAAAGCCAATTGTTCCTTCGGTACACCAAGACGTTGAGTTACTGGAATCCTTGCAGCAATTTGAATATGGGAGTCTAACACAGTGGCTTCAGAATCCTCGGTGACTAGATCCCTAGGAGAATCAGAGAGTGAATTCACCGCTAGCAAGCTATTTCTACTCGAACCCAAACTGTTATCTATATAACCCTCCTTCGCAGCTAATTCCCTTTGCAATGACGGATCACCTGTCCTTTCTAAGGCTGGACGTCGAAATTCCACTGGACTATCGACAATCTGATCATTCAAAACCTGTTGTTGCGTCTGACCATAAGTCGGAACATGATGTTCTGGTTCTAAGCTTCTGTCAAAAGCCGAGGCTGTGACATTAACATTCGAGCCAGAAACCTTAGTTCCAGACAAAGGAGAACGCGAGGCTTGAGATCCCTGATAGTTCACATGCCATGGACTCACATGACGTGAGGTGTGATGTCTTGGTGAGGGTACATAAGAACGACCAAAACCCTCTAACCTGCGATCATAGTTGGATCGTTTGTACCCTCGATCATTGTGGTAAGGCATGCTATCAGTGATGTTGTAGTTGTACCTGGAACCGTTGTTGTAGTTATAGTTGTGCGGGCGTCTCCAATCCCTATGACCACGGCTCTGTCTCCAATCCCTTAAAGACTTACGCTTCTCATATTGATATCGTCCCTGCGAACCCAGATCATGCTCATTTTCTTGGAAGTAGAAAGGTTGAGTTGGAGTCCGAGAGTCCTCCAAACGATGAGGTTCTTCCTTCTTTACGCGAACCTTACTTTGCCTTGGAAGAGACTCTGTTTTTACATGGACTGGTATCGCTTCTGGATGTTTGGTAGTGGAGATGAAATGAGGACAGTTGTGCTTCTCATTCTCATGTGTCAAAGAGAAACACTCACAACAATGTTTTCATAAACCCACATTTTTAAATTCAAGAGACACAGTTCCACTATTAGGAAAGCTTGCCGTTGTGAACATAACCAATGACTTCAGTGCATTGACCGTTATCTCCATTCTATACTCCTTCACGAGCACTTCCCCGACTTCACCAAGCTGCTTCCCAATTGCTTTGAGGTTGCTTTCAGTAGCTCCATGAAGCGGAAAGCCTGGTATGTCTGATACAATTGGTTCCCATCGTTGTAGAATAAACATCCAATTCTTGTAAGGAAAGGAGCAATATTAAGAACCGATTTCAAATCCTCTTCATTCACGAACGTCAATTGAAATCTGGTCTTATCCATCACTTTACCTTCAACGTAACCATCAAGACCCCAATGAGTCACCATGAACTTGATGAGTAGGTGAGGCTTCTGGATCTCGGGATTGAGAACCCGACCCATGAGGGTTAAGTTATTAGCTTCGAACAGGTCCTCTGAAGGTTCATCCGGCAATTGAATGGTGGCTTCGTGTCGGCGATGATTCGGTATGGCTACCGCCTTCCCCTTTTCCTCTCTGGTAAACCTAGGGATGTTAATTTGGGTAAACCCAAACCATTTAAACCGACCCCATTTAAACCCATACCCATTTATACCCATAACCATTTAAACCCATATAATTTAGTATATATTAGGGTTAAACATTTAAAATCCATTTAATTTGTATTGACCCATGGGTACCCCATTTAACCCATTTAATCTATTATCTATATATATATATATATATTAATCCACCACTAATTATTTANTGATTCAAGACATGACTTGTACCCGCCTCAAAGAAACCGTGAACAGACTTCGACAAAATCAGCTTGAGATACCATAAACCAAACACACATCTGCAGAATCACTTCCAGAATTGAAACCCAAGAGGGCCTGGACAGCAGTCTACGCGAGGGCCAAAAATATATATGCGTAGTACCAAAGACCACAAACACCAGTAGATCAAACCAGAAAACGCAAACAACAATCGTCTTCAAAATCATAGATATGCAAGCTCCTTGTTAACCGCCTNCACATTTATGCTAAAACCACAATATCTCACTTTTTGTCAAAACAAAAAAAAATATTGCTTTTTTTCCAAATTGTGAAATCCTAAATTCCCTCCAAAACCACAAAATCTTGTTTTCCCGCTAAAACCGCAAAATTCCATTTTTTCAACCAAAATCACAAAATCTAATTTTTTTTCAAACCGTACATTTTGTTTTTCCCCAAAAACTGCAAAATACCGTTTCTCCGTCAAAACCATAGAATCTCGTTTCCTCACAAAATTCTATTTTTCCGCCAAAATCGTAAAATCTCGTTTTCCTGCCAAAACCGTAAAATCTCGTATTACCGCCAAAACCGTAAAATCTCGTTTTCCCGCCAAAGCCGTAAAATCTCGTTTTCCCGTCAAAACCGTAAAATCTCGTCTTTCCGCCAAAACCGTAAAATCGCGTTTTTCCGCCAAAACCGTAAAATCTCGTTTTTCCGCCTAAANCTTCCACTAATCTCAAGAGTAAGAGAGAACAAAGAACCTCAATACTCAAGAAGCAAAGCTAAAAACAAAGCTAAGACCAAAGAAGCAGCAAGCACTTAACCAACAGAGAAGAGGAGAAAGTGATGGCGCGCAGGGAAAGNAAAACCGTAAAATCTCGTTTTCCCACTAAAACCGTAAAATTTTGTTTTTTTCCATCATATTTTTGAAATTTCGTTTTCCCGCAAAATTCTGTTTTTTTNCCCGGCTAAGCCACCCTTAGCCACATTCCATACTCCAAAGCCGGGAATCTCATACGAGATAGCATCGCCTCACATGTTTCAACGTGGACCCGAGAGCCCAGATCTATCCCCTGTGAAGGAGATCCCACTGAGGACCTCAATACGACCGAGAGAAGAGAGGAGACTCTCGAGACCCTTGTTCANCTAAAATCATGATATTTTGTTTTTCCCCAAAATCCCGTTTTTCGTAAAAAACCGNATTTACCAGGACCCCCATGGTACAAATTTGAGGACAAGCCGACGGTGGCCTTAATCCTCACCCAACGAAAACCTGCAGCCGATAGAGTCCGCCACACACCACGACAGCAAGAAGTCGACACCACAACAACCAAAGACCCACTACACAACAGCAAAGGACCACGCCTAACCTCCACCGAAGCTTAAAGGACCACCACAAAACTAAAGAAACAAAAGGTAAAAGCGACAACAACCAAAGTGAACGCCCTCTCTCAGTGCCGGTAGAGAGGACCGGACACCGGAGAGGCTTCCGCGGCGGCTTCGTGAAGTTTTCTATTGAAAACAAACACTTGGTACAATGCATAAACNTAAAGTAACCCACACAAACCCATATACCCAATACCCATATTAACATCCCTAGGTAAACCTATGAGTCATCGAAATAGTCATTACTCAGCGTGGTATCTCCCTTGAAACGACAGCACGAAGAAACTTCAACGCTATGTCAACAGGCGATCCACGAGAACAGGGCGCAAAAACAGAGGATCACTGACGAGAAACGCAAAATCTGAGAAGATCGGCGAACAGAGGAGAACAAAAGGAGCAAAATCGTGATAAAAACCAAGAATCAAGCTTGATCACAATAAACCCTAGAGTCACCCATTAAGGAGTTTAATACTCAACCTATTTTTTCACAAGAAATTATTTTTATTTAATACACGATGATAAGGTAAAGAGGGTTTACTAGAAGTTTCTTCTTTCTTTTGAAAAAGGATTTCTATTAAAAAACAAATACTTGGTACAATGCATAAACCAAAGGAACAACTCGGTCAACTAAACCAACCCTTAACCGGTTCAGTTTATTTTCTCAAGAACCCTAATAACATAGAAAGAAACCCGCCGTAGTTGTAGTCCCTTGCCACCATGAGACACGCATCGCCGTGAGATCCCAAACCAGNAACACTTGGTACAATGCATAAACCAAAGGAACAACTCGGTCAACTAAACCAACCCTTAACCGGTTCGGTTTATTTTCTCAAGAACCCTAATAACATAGAAAGAAACCCGCCGTAGTTGCAGTCCCTCGCCACCATGAGACACGCATCGCCGTGAGATCCCAAACCATAGACGCCCCGCACATCCTCTTCTAGCAAGAATAATCGATGCACCAAGCCAGTGAGACCACGAAGAGGTTGAGGGAAGAAGGAGACATGAAGAAAAGTGGCCACACCACGCACCGTTTAGAGACAACCAGATCGGGAGATGGATACTAGGCAANCCTCTTCTAGCAAGAATAATCGATGCACCAAGCCAGTGAGACCACGAAGAGGTTGAGGGAAGAAGGAGACATGAAGAAAAGTGGCCACACCACGCACCGCCTACAGACAGAACCAGATCGGGAGATGGATACTAGGGAGAGGAGATGATTTGGTCCCCAAAAGGAGAAAGGAGTCGCGATAGCAAACTAAATGGCAGAAAAGCCCTAGACACGCCTCATCCGCATGCACGAGATCCACCGTCGAGATCTCCAATGGTAGATACATCGACTGAAAGAACCAGCGGCCCCTGCTTCGTAAAGCATCTCATCCCTAGTCCCAGCCTCCACCACATCTGGCCACGCTGCTGAAGCCACCGTCAAAAGTCGCCGTCGATCACCAGAGATTCCACCGGGGGCTTTAAGGACTCCAGATCCCATCCAGTCCTCAAAGACCGGATCCGGTAAAGCCGAGAACAATAGAAGCAGTGATGAGTCGTGAGGAAGTAGCCGTCGTCGCTGGAGAGAGTTATAAAGTCCATAGGAAAACAACCGGATCAGAGAAAAGTTGGCGAAAAGAGAGATAGAGGATGAAGGAAAAGGAAAAGTGTCTGAGAGCCCTCCCCGGCAACCTCAAGGGNGTCTGAGAGCCCTCCCCGGCAACCTCAAGGGTCACCGGAGAGTCAAAAACAGATCGGCAGCTGTGGAGAAACTAGGGCCAATCCAAACTAATTTTAATATCATTTCTTATTAAATATATATAAATTAAATCATATATAATTACCATATTAATTTACAATACTGCTTGGTAATAATTTAAAAGATATTAAAACGTATTACAGTAAATAAATTAAAAATTTTAATTGACAATCTATCTAATATGATATGTACAAATATTTAAAATTTATTTCGGTATCATATCTTATTAATTACATAAAAATAAAATCATTTAATATGATATGTACAATTAGATTCTAAATTACAACTCGCACAAATGTTCAAAACTTATTTCAATATCATATCTTATTAATTATATATAAATAAAAATCATATATCATTATCATGTCAATTAACAATATTTGAATTCTTATACTAAATTATCTCAATCTTTAACTATTTTAATAAAAGATTTGTGTTTTTTTTTTGTTGACTCTTTCATAAAAAATGTGTTGTAGTGGAAATATGAAAATTTAAGAGAGAATCACAAATATACCCAACTTCCCATACCCATAACCACATATA
>OVAP01002038.1:0-20987 GCA_900406295.1 Aurinia saxatilis | reverse complement strand
CTTATGGGGCGGTTTGTGCAATAAAAGGAAAGTTTTCTTTGCTGTTTGCTCGCCACAACGACATGTCTTCACTAAAACGGTCATATCTCTTTAACCGTGNTGTTTGCTCGCCACAACGACATGTCTTCACTAAAACGGTCATATCTCTTTAACCGTGATCAGAATGAGTTGAAACCACCACCAAAGTGAAGCTAACTCAATTTTCTATCTTGTGTCAAAATATGAGATCAAAATTCTATCGGAAAGACCTCCTTCGGATATGATCTTTGAAACCCTTCTGACTGGTTCTGCATCATCATTTGCTAGTTTGTCTCCAAAAGCTCCAAAACACTCTAGAATGTTCCAAAATCACCAAATATGTGCTTTAACCTGTAAATACTAGTAAACACTAGAAAAACACCTAAAAGACTCAATAAAACACTTTATATTGTGGCTAAAAACCATAAAATACACGATATATCACTCGGCTTGCATCGCATCGAGCCTCCTTTGCGTTTTCTTTTGAAAATCCGCTTGGTTGTATTGAGTTCGAGCCAACCCATCCATGATTTGTTTGAGCATAACTTTAGTCTTATTATCATGGGAAGAACCACCTTGAGCTTGTGGAAAATTCCCTTGGAAGTTCCCTCCTTGTTGGAACTTGTTGCCCCTTGGAAAGTTCCTTTGTTGTTGGTTCGACCCTTGCCCTTGATAATTGTAGCCTTGGGGTCTCGGATTGTAGTTATTCCCTTGGGTCGTGGGTCGAAGGGTTGGTGTTGTGGAGGATACACTTGGTCTTGTGGGTTCTCCACATTAATGCTTCGATAGGAGAGGTTTGGATGGGACTGGTTGAATGGCTTGTTGTAGTTATTGACATAACTACAATCTTCATGTTGATCCGTTGACTGATCTTGGTTAGTCGTTTCATATTCCTCTTGATAGACCTCTTGAGAAGGTCCTTGATTGTAGTCATCAACAAAAAAGACATTCTTTTGACCGGCTCCCAATACTCGAGCTAACTTATCAATCTTCTCATTAAGCTCCTTGAGCTTTCCATCATTCATTGCAGATCCAACCACACCAATAAAAGATCTATCATACTCTCCTCCATAGCATGCCTCACTTTGAGCTAGATTATCGATCAATGTTTCGGCTTAATCACAAGTCAAACTTGCAAAGTTTCCATTACTAGCCGTATCCAAAGATCTTCGAATCCCATTATGAACACCTCTATAGAATATACCCAAGATGTTCTCCTTTGATACACCATGGTGAGGACAACTCCTATTGAAACCCTTTAGGCGATCCCATGCCTCACTCAAGCTTTCATCTCTCTTTTGCTTAAAGCTTTGAATTTCAATCCGAAAGCGGGATGTCTTTTGCTTGGGAAAGAATTGCTTCAAGAACTCGGTCTTGACATTAGTCCAAGTAGAAACCTTGTGAGAAGGCACGGTTCTTTCCAAATAAGCGGCCTTATCTTCTAGAGTGAATGGAAATAAGATCATCTTCATGGTTTCTTCGGGAACACCATTGACTTTCAATCCTCTATTGCTCAAACGCTCAAAGTGATCCAAATGTTCCAAGGGACATTCCACACTATGACCTTTAAAGGTAGATATTTCCACCAACCCAGGCATTGAAGATTTGAGCTCAAAGTTGTTAATGGGGGATAGGAGGTGGAATGATTCCCAATTGTACCTCTCTTGTGTTCGGTTCATCGAACGCACCAATAGGTCTAGCATTGGCTCCATTTCCATTTGAAGGTGGCACCTCTTGCCCTTGTTCCTCCATCTCGTTTTCAACAAGCAATTCCTCTTCAAAATCCAACCGTCTCAAGTGATCTCGTCTCTCTCGATCTCTTAAGGCTCGAGCTTCTCTTCTTCGTTCCCTTTCCAATTGATTCAAATCCGGATGCAAATCAACAAGTTGTCCTTATGAGTTGCCTCGGGTAATAAACCTTGAAAAAGAAAGCAAAGACAAACACAAGAGAACGATTAGTAAAGAGAAATGAAAAATAAAAGAAAATAAAGGCTTTAGTCTCAATCGAATTTGAACTCCTAAAGTAATACAAGATTCTCCCCGGCAACAGCGCCATTTGAACAAAACGTTTTGTGTTTAGCATTCAAAACCTTTCGCTAACCACAACTCACTTAAGTAGTTATAGTATAGATTAAGGGTCAATTCACTTGAGAGAACGATTAACGCGATAAGCACATCAAATTCCTATTAATCTAAAGCAATCAAAGAGTTTGGTTTTCAAATTCAAACTTAAAACATGCATTAAATAAGTGAACTAATAAACAATGAAAAAGACTAACAATAAAAAGCAAATGAAAACACTAAAACAAGGTTAAACGGTTTAAGAAATCAACTAAACAAGCATTGACCAATGAGTAATGGCAATAACGATTAAGGGTAACTAGTAATTGACCTTGTGGGGGATAACAATCAACAAGTACAATCCTAGGCAAATGACCTCTAATCTATAGATTAACTCAAATCCCTTTGGTATCCCTTTGAAAGTCATAAATTTGACTAATTTCCCAATTGACAAATCTATAAAATTCAAGCAAGAAAACTCAAGCCCAATCAACCACTAAGCATCCTAACTCATTTCCCAATGGCTAGGATGACATAGCAAAACATTTGTTCTTTCAAGCATTTCATCAAACACCTTATGGGTGTGAGAAATGACTAACATCTATTTCTCGGTGATCAAATAAGAAATAACATTAAGCTTACAAGATGTTTAACGAATCCTTAATACTAACCCCACAACTCAAGATCCAACACTAATTACCCCTAATCTACCATACTCAATGATCAATAGAGAAACTACTCACACATAACCATGGAAACAAGAGAAATTGAAAGATAAGACATGATTAAAGATGAGATTAATAGTTTGTCAAACCAAAAATCAAATCTTTGAATCTTAAAAGAGAAGATCTAAGAGGATTACAAGAGAGCTTAGGGTTTTTGTTTATGGTAAAGTTTATCCTTAAAAATAAACAACAAAAAGAGTATTTATATATAGGCAAAACCCTAAAAAGTCAACATAATTAACGAAAGTCAACAAAATATTTCTGGGAAGCACATAGGGTGTGTCTGGCATCGGGTGCCCACATCGGGTGGGACCGATGCCACGGACATAAGAGATGTCGATTTTGAGCTTCAAAATGTCACCGGCATCGGGTTCTCACATCGGGTGGCACCCGATGCCTGTGACACATGAACATGTGTTTTGAAGCTCGAAAATGCGTCCGGCATCGGGTGCTCACATCGGGTGGCACCCGATGCCAGTGACACTTCTTCACTCTTTGTCCTCTTTTCCTCTTTGCTTGATCCTTTGCTTGTTTGCTCATCTCATATCCTCCATGCATCTTGTCCAAGTTCCACCATGTCCAAAATGGCCTAAGAAGTACCTAAATCATGCAAATATGCTATGCAAATGCAAGAATGCAAGCGTAAGTACTAAATGCAAGCCAAAATGCATAATGTAGCTAAATGTAAGGCAAACTATCAACAAATGAGACAAAAACTAGATTAAATGTATGTAAAACA
Source organism: Aurinia saxatilis (assembly GCA_900406295.1). Taxonomy (NCBI): domain Eukaryota; kingdom Viridiplantae; phylum Streptophyta; class Magnoliopsida; order Brassicales; family Brassicaceae; genus Aurinia; species Aurinia saxatilis. The sequence continues at coordinate 17,444 of OVAP01002038.1, read as the reverse complement.
AAGGTAAAAACAGTCCTAAAATACAATACATCAGGAACCAAGAAAGAAACCTGGGTCGGTGTTTTGGGAGACAAACAGGGAGATGAGAGGATCTGATAATCAAACACCAGGACGAGCCGCGGATGATAGACGTCTTCACATCACCAGGGATCACATAGATCCGGAGACTCTATTACCGGCTGCCTTCGGCCAGATCGGGAGAAACATCTCCCCTACTCCAACCAATCGACAAGGGTCTACAACGAAATCACCAGATCCGTAAACAATCGGAACTAAGGAAGCCTCCGTTCATAACCACGCGCCTTCTTCGGACCTCACTTTCTCTAAAAGATTTTTGGAGAGAAGAGAGAGAGGCCGAAGGCAATTCTCACATTGAAACATTAGAAGTATCTTAAAGAGACGACTAGTATATTGTTTTGAATATTTAAATGGTTGCTTACCTTTACTAATAACGAAAACATGGTGGAATATATGGCTTGATTAGTTACAAATCTTTCAAAAATTACAAAGAAAAAAAATGTATCATATTCAATCCTTAGCATTATTATTTTTGTTAAACACTCTTCAAAACATGGCTTATACTATTTTAGTATGAAAGACATGGTCCTATTTTGGTTTGATAGTTTCGAATGTTTACTATCACAAATAAAACTACATCGTAATGAATTATACGAATCTACATGTTATATAAGCCTAAAAACCCTATTTGAGATTTTAAACACTATGATATAATTAGTTTTTTCAGAATTATTTATCTCATAAATATAATTTTAAATATATTACATATATCTCATAAATATATTTCAGAATTATTTATCTCATAGCAAAACCATCTGAAAAGATAGTGAGGAAGAGGCCTAGCCGTCGCTCATCTCCATTTTCTCCTTCCCCTCCGGTTCCGGTGGTTATAACCGGAGCCGGAGAGGATCTCTTTTTCCTTTCTTTTTCTTTAGTATCATGGCTGAACTGGCTGCAAGAAAAATTGAAGAATCGGTTGTTTCAGAGGTTGGTAAGGGAAAAGAGCTTGATTCCTATGTAACGGTGGCTGGAGGATTTCACGATGGGGATGGTCGACTTAGCCAAGCCATATGTGCCTCCTATGTTCTCTGTGCAATCTTGCTTTCATCAGGATCGATGGCTTCTACAGCTCCGGCAAATTCTAGATCCAGATCGGCTGCACGAAGGTGGTGGCGGCTGGGTTCAGAGGTCAGCTATTCTGTATACCTAAAATGTGGTCAATTGGTTTTGGCAAACCGGTTCTGGTTTCCTGATTTCTTCTTTGTATTCCGGTTTTTATCCGGTTTGGTACGGTTTTTTTTTATTAAAAAAAAAAAAAATCAAAAAAGGAAAAATGGAGTTTCGGAAAAAGGGGGAAGTTGTGATTCTGCAGGAGGAATCGGCAATTCTTCTCCTCCTGGAACTGTATTGACTGCTAGCGTTAAACAATTTCAAGCTATATCCATGTCTTTTGTTGTCTGGCGGCCGTTTCTCTTATGGGTCTCTCCGAAGGGCCTTCCCTCCGACATTTGCTTGAATCGTTTTTAAGCCTGCTAGCTGCCTCTTTCCGTCGTACTCACTATCTCGTCATACCAACGTCGTCTTCGTCTGTCATCAACTGATGTCAAGTGTCTACGGTTGGACAAGATTTTCTAGGGTTGAACATAGTGCATTCTCATCTGTGTCGTGAGTGTGCCTCGTCATGTTCTCTGTCTAGCTATCTCAAACCTTTATCAATTTACAGTGTATTGCTGTTATATTACTGCCTATTGTGACAAGTTATGTACTAGGGTCTTGCTTACGGTTTTGGGTTTATACCGTCGCCTTGTGCAGACCTTAGTCTTCTTGTATGGAGAATCTACGAGACTCTCGAGAAGACTAAAGGAAAAGCTACAAAAAGTCCACAGTTGGCGTCGTGATCAACCAATCAAGTTATTGGAGGTTCCTCGTACTGAGGATTATTTGAGATCAGAGGTCTCGTGCTCCCCTGTTTCTGGTACTAAAGTTGTTGGTTCTAACTATGCTCAGCCTGCCTAAGTGCATGACAAGCAGATAGAACCGGAACTTAATGATATCCTTGAGGAGCAGATTCACTAAGATGTGAAAATGCAAAGTAACAAGCAACATCAACATCAACATGTTGTTCTTAAGTTTATTTCTTAGCTGCTTTTTTCAATAATTCCACGGTTGCTTCAACCTGTTTGAGTCCAGTTTGGCTATAATTGTGTACTCATGTGGAAGGATGTTTACAACGTACTGTTATCTTTTCAATCACAAGGGTCTGTGACATCTTTGTTCGATTAGCTCGTTTTGCTTTTGATACAAAACTAGTCTTTCCACGACTTCGCAACAGCTTCTTGAGGAACATCGAGACTGCCATCGGAGTGGCATCAAGTTTAGCTTCAAGTGTTACATTGGAATATCGTTTAACATCTAATATCTCTAGCATAGGACCGGTTCTTTGCCAGATTAATGGATTTGGATACTGCGATTGTGTTTCCTTGGTTATGTGTGTTACCTACCTATTGGTTTGGTGACTATGATTACCTTGTAAGGCTTAAGCCCCCTTTATTTGAAATATGAATAAACTTTTATTTGTGACAAAAAAAAAGAAGGACAAACCCCTGGTAACAAATTATAAATTAAAAAACGATCATATTCACCCATTTTTTCTTGTTTTTCTTTTTTTCTTTTGTCACTCATTTGACATATATATATATATATATATATATTTTTCTAATTACTTTCCAAATAGCATTTGGCTAAATCACTCTTGGAAATTTTGTGCCCATTTTCCTTTTGTTGTCCATCATCATGTAAATGTATCTCGACAAGTTATCTGGATGAAGTCAATGAAATCTTTTCCTTTTTAACACTCGGTCGAAGGGTGAATTATCAAGGATGACTGTGAAAACAGTGAGATAGAATTGACATTACTTCATGTGTTCACGTGAAACTCACGTGTCCATTTGAGAAAAGATAGAAACAAACCTAAAGGTGAGTCATTTCTGGGTCGAGAAGCTGGGATAGAGAGACAACACAGCAGGTACGTGAATCTCCGCGTATGAAATCAATCTGTTCTTGTTAAAGTTTTGATTTTTCCTTCCAATTTCGATCTGGGTTTAGTCAGATCCATCGAATCCGTTTACACGTTCACTCAAAAGCTGATACTTTAGGTCGAAATTTTGGATTTTTTTTGCTATTGATATTGATTTTCTGTCTCAATCTTGAAGGAAAAGAAAATGGCAGAGCAAGAATCAGATAAGAACATCGAGATTTGGAAGATTAAGAAACTAATCAAGGGTCTTGAAACCGCAAGAGGTAATGGAACAAGTATGATCTCTCTTATAATGCCTCCTAGAGATCAAGTTTCTCGTGTCACCAAGATGCTTGCTGATGAATACGGAACCGCTTCAAACATCAAGAGTCGAGTAAACCGTCAGTCTGTTCTATCTGCCATTACTTCAGCTCAACAGAGATTGAAGCTCTACAACAAGGTGCCTCCCAATGGTCTTGTTCTCTACACTGGAACTATTGTTACAGATGATGGTAAAGAGAAGAAAGTTACCATTGATTTCGAGCCTTTCAAACCCATAAATGCTTCCTTGTACTTATGTGACAATAAGTTCCACACCGAGCCTTTGAACGAGCTTCTGGAGTCTGATGATAAGTTTGGTTTCATTGTAATGGACGGAAATGGAACTTTGTTTGGTACCCTTAGTGGGAACACTAGAGAGGTTCTTCACAAGTTCACTGTCGATCTTCCTAAAAAGCACGGAAGAGGAGGGCAATCTGCGCTTCGATTTGCTCGTCTTAGGATGGAGAAGAGACATAACTATGTGAGGAAAACCGCGGAGCTTGCCACTCAGTTTTACATTAATCCAGCCACGAGTCAGCCCAATGTCTCTGGTCTTATACTTGCTGGTTCTGCAGATTTCAAGACCGAGCTAAGCCAATCAGAACTGTTTGATCCTCGTCTCCAAGCTAAGATATTGAATGTGGTTGATGTTTCTTACGGAGGAGAGAATGGTTTCAACCAAGCAATTGAGCTGTCTGCTGAGATTCTATCGAATGTGAAGTTCATACAGGAAAAGAAATTGATTGGGAAGTACTTCGAGGAGATTAGTCAAGATACCGGAAAATATGTTTTTGGTGTGGATGACACTTTGAAGGCTCTAGAAATGGGTGCTGTTGAAACTCTTATAGTATGGGAGAATCTGGATATCAATAGGTATGAATTAAAGAACAACACAACCGGGGAGATAGTGATTAAGCATTTGGGAAAGGATCAAGAGAATGATCAAAAGAATTTCCATGATGCAGAGACCAATGCGGAGCTAGAAGTTCAGGATAAAATGCCTCTGCTTGAATGGTTTGCAAATGAGTATAAACGTTTTGGTTGTACCCTTGAGTTTGTGACTAACAAGTCCCAAGAAGGGTCACAGTTTTGCAGAGGTTTTGGTGGAATTGGTGGATTGTTGCGCTACCAGCTTGATATGAGGTCTTTCGACGAGTTATCGGATGGTGAAGTCTATGAGGATTCAGATTAAGTGGTTGTGGTATAAGATCTCAAGAAAGATTTGAAGTTTGGGAAAAGCGAACTGGAGAAAAAGAAAGAAGTAAACTTTTCTTTGTTTGGCGTTTACTTTTGTCTCTGTATTATCTTCAATTGCAAGCTGCCTTACGTTTTTCTGAAACCATTTTGCGAAAATGTATGAGAATTTGAGCTTCTATATCTGTAATTTTGGCTCTATTTGCAAGACATGTCTTGCTATTTCTTATGATAAGCTTTTGATTTAATTATTATAATAATCGGTATACATGTGAATATGATTCAGGCACGGAATCTCTCCTATGCGAATCAAGCAAGTCAGTATCACCTTTTCCAAAATTAAACACTTAACTGTAATATAATTAGCATTAACAAGCTTACCTTAAGTAAACCGTTCGTAAAGTTCAGAAACTGGAACTTACTAGCCGTTGGACTATTGGAAAAGAAAAGGAAACAAAGAAGAATACAAATATAGCCAAATCCTTGTCTAGATTTCACAATCTTCTGTATCTTTTCATTTTTCTTAGGAAAATCTGTGATGAATCCAACTAAAAGATGTGCCGCCTGCAAATATCTGAGAAGAAGATGTCCAAAAGATTGCATTTTCTCACCTTATTTCCCTCCAAACGATCCTGATAAATTTGCCTGTGTCCACAGAATCTATGGTGCTGGAAATGTTTCCAAAATGCTTCAGGTATATAAAATCTTTTTAAATCTCTATGTAAGATCATAACGTTATTGTGTGCATTAGATGTATAATTACAATTCTCCATTGTGGATTTTGGTGATGTTTTCATAGCAACTTCCTATTGAGACAAGAGCTGAAGCTGTGGAATCTTTGTGCTTTGAAGCAAAATGCAGATTAGAAGATCCTGTTTATGGATGTGTTGGGAGTATTTACTTACTCCAAACTCAAATTCAGAAAATCGAGAATCTTTTGGCCAAAACACAAGCTGAGATTGCTATTGCTCAAACCAAACACAGCCAAACCCAAAATTCTGAATTTAGTTGCCTTTATAATTTCTGAATCAAATATCTTATGTTTCTGATTGTACGTCTACTCTCTTGTATGCATTGTGTTCAAACATTGCTTGTCTCCGGAAATTTTAACAAGATTTTGATTAAAAGTTAATGTACTTTGATATATGAAATTCTCAAAGACACCATTAACTATGGTATATTAAGGCCATAACGCTCCAAATTCCAACTTCATGTTTCTTCTACCTTCTACAATTCTGAATCATAATCATGTAAACCCATTTGGTTGGAACAAAAAAATAAATAAATAAATAAATTATGTAAACCCAAGCTAAGACATGAATTATATGCTCACACAGATGTCAAATCAAATTTGCTAATTTTACAACTTGATCAAATCTAAGCTCCATTTCTTTTACAAGTTTCTTGTATGTAGTTACAATGATCGTCTATGAATCTGTTTAATAGAGGAAAGAATTATACTATCGACACTAAACAACCCTTCAAAAAACTAGCCTGCATCCCACTTTGAAAGCATAATGTGATGCTTGTTCCAAATTCCGCGCCTTCCATTCACTCGATCTATGCTTTCATTGTCAAATGAAGTATTGAGATTTGGATCATAAGGCATAGGATCATCCGAGTTTGAAACTTTGTCCACTTCCCGGGCTTGCTCCAACAGTTGGATCATACACGCATTATGTTCTTGGATAGGTGTAATTCTGTAAAGTTGGATCATGCGTACGAAGTATCTCAAGCCGTGTTTCACATTTCGGGTGTTTGCACAAGCAGATAAGACACCGACAAAAGTGATAGCATCTGGTTCTATGCTTTCTGCTTCTTCCATCTGTTCAAACAGATCCAAAGCTTCTTCTCCACATCCATGTACTCCCAAACTAGTGATCATGGAGTTCCAAGTAGCTAAACTCCTAGTTTGCATTACATCAAAGACTTTCCTTGCATCCGGCAAGCTTCCACATTTGCTATACATATCGATCAAAGCGGTTCCAAGGAAACAATCGAGAGGGAAACCATTTCTGTGAGCATAATCATGAACCCATCTACCCATAGACAAGCTTCCTAGCTGCGTAGAGGCCTGCAACAAAGTAACTAGCGTAAACTCATTAGGCTTGACATTATCGAGCTGCATTCTCCTGAAGAGCCGAAAAGCCTCGTCGGGTCTGCGATTCTTGACATAAGCAGTGATCATTGCAGTCCAAGAGACAATGTTTCTGGATGGCATTTGGTTGAATATGATTTCAGCAGAATCTAACTGGAAATTAGAAACAAGACCATAGAGCATAGTAGTCCACGAAACAATGCTTCTCCCAGGCATTTGATCAAACACCTTACGACCGCAATCTGGCTTCCCAGACTTGAAGTAAAGATCCATGAGAGTGTTGTGGAAGAAAACATCCTGAAAAAAGCCAGCTTTAATGGCTAAACCATGGACTTGAGTAGCCAAAGGAAGAGAAGAAGAAGCGAGACAAGCTTTGATAACGAAAGGGAGAGTGAATTTATCAATGTGGGAATGATGAGAGAGCATGAGGATAAAGAGAAGAAGAGCTTCACGGGGCTTGTGATTAAGATAGAGAGATCGTATCATAAGGTTCCAAGTAAAAGTCGTGGGAGACCGGAGTTGACGAAAGACGAGAGAAGCGTATCGGGTCTGTCCGAGTGAGGAAGACACAGTGATGAGGTGACGAACGAGTAACTGGTCGTTGGTGAGATTGTGTCTGATGATTTTAGCATGGATCTGTTTCAAATGGGAGAAACTTGAACAAGTAGTGAGGAAGTAAGACGCTTTATCAGATGGGAAGGAAGGAGAGAAGAGCTTTGGAGGGGAAGACGGCGACGAAGCCCCCATGGTTTTACTTCGATTGATCTTGTGTGGAGGAGGAGGAAGACCATCAAGGAGCACGAGCACTTAAACGACGCCGTCTTACTCAACAATATTATCTTATTAAAGGAAACAAAAAATTTCATGAGACCAAGGCACTCGATGTCTTTTCTAAATCAAGGATGAAAATGCTCATACAGGTAAAGATGGTCATTACAAGAAACCACTGTCCATTTAGTAACTTTGACAATGCTCGAGGCAAATATATTGACTCAACTAGGAGAAGTGGGTTCTTACACCAAAAACATACCGATTCACTGATTTTCATGAGTTAAAGGAATTACTGGGATTGATGAATTCAAACAACATCTACAAATATGATTTCTGCGGAACATTGGAATTACAAGGCTGTTAATATCATTGTGACAATGATGTTTTCAAGATTCAGCCTGGTTATAGTACTTTCCCTACTTTTTTACTTTTCACATTTATGATTCTCAAAATATTGCTCGAGACTGTATAAGTATTGAATAATTTTCGTAGAAAAATTATTTCGTAAAAGAAAAAAAAATAGTAGTGAATAAGTATACCATAATTGGCCTGACTGATGGATTTGTAGTAGTGATAAAAACTCAATTCAAACTTGTTTACATTTTGTGCGTTATGAACACTCCTTTTAACAGGTCTCAGAACAACATATTAATATACAGAGATGTAATACATTTGTTTTGCCAGGGATACACAATCGTGTAATCGTTTTTTTTTTCTTTCAGTGGAATCCTAAAAACCAATTTTCGCTACTAAAGCCATGTATGATAAAGAGATGACTGTACCTGCTGAGATTATGTCCCATAGCTCTGTTTTCACTAATCTATTTAAGCCTTTGAAGGGCGATGAGATGTCTTGTCAAGCATTCTTGTCCCTTCTTCTTCCATGGCTAGTTTGCTCCATCCTGACCCTCTCATTGACAAAATTTTAGCCCGTTCAAGTCCGTTTCCTCTAAACCCTGTTATCTTAGAAGATACCATTGGCATTACAAGAATTGCAGATGCGTTTATAGAGTCTTCGCCAAAGCCCAATGCAGCTAAACAAGCAGTCTGCAACACACATAAAGAAAGAGGGTCAAACTTTTGTTTTAGGAATGGTTGATAAGGCTCACCAGTGAAGTCACTTTTGCTTGTGGGTACCTTTGTCTTAGCGATTAGATCAGCTGCTTTCATATACATTCCTTGTACAACTACTCTTGTGTCTTTACTGTGTCCATCTTCAGATGATTGTGATATCAACCTGTTATTACATATCAAGATAGTTTTAATAGCCAGATCATGGAAACTTGTGAATCCATTATCGAATGAGGACACTGTTTTTACCTGTCCTCTTCAGTTGGCACGCTAGAAGAAACTATGGAGTCTAGAGATGATGAATTTTCTTTTGACTCGTTGCCTCTTCTATCGTCGGGTGCTAGCAAAGAAATGCCTATGAATACACACATCATTCCCAATAGGAACATTGTTGTTCTTAGTGCATCGAAGACCTATTTAAGAGCAACAAAATATTCAGACTACATTCACATCATTCTAGTTTGATAAAATGACCAAACCTATCATCTAGATACCTTTTAGCCCAAAGAGAAAAAAAGAGAGAGAGAGAGAGAGAGAGAAAAAAACATCAGAAGAAAGTTGACAGATGAACCTGAAACTCTTGAAAGTAGATGAATCCTGTACAGATGGAGAAGAAAGTCCAAGCGATCTGAAACATTGGAACTATGAGAATTGCATCATAGAGAGACAATCCTTCATTCAATCTGGTCATCTGCAACAGAAGCAGGAAGTTGCATTTTACTCAGTAACTTTACCATCTCAATAACACAAGAAAGCAAACACAAAATGTTACTGGCTTTACCCAGAATCCAGCTGTACTAAGAAATAAAAGAAGCATTGAGTATGTGAACCAGCTGTGCAGTTGATAGCTACTAGACATGGCCAATCTCAGCAAGTTTGAGCTGCAAGATGAAACTCAAATTAGCAACCCTGAATCGCCCCAAATAAAGCCAACAGTATAAAAAACTCACAGTGACTTGGCAAATAAAACCGAACATGATCCTATAGCCCCAGAGACCACAGCATATGAAAAAGGAAGTAGCATTTTCCAATAGGAGCTTAGCTCTTGTCCAGGTACAGATAACAAAACTTCTCCTTTCCTGAATATTTCAATTAAACAAATCATGAAGGAAGGCGGATAGTTGAAAACTGGCGCAAGGTTACAATTTCTGATGCCAGACTCACCTATAAAGGAAATGGTGCACGGCTACTATTATAATCAAAATCCCACAGTATATCAAGAATGTCACATTGCTGTATTTCTCTGCCAACTGTTCGGGTGTGAAAACTGAGCACATAAAACTTACATTAGACCAGACTTTGTGAAAAACAGAGAGAAAAATTTGATAATAGTATACCTGGTGACTGGTGATTACCAAATGCTACAAGGAAAACGTTTCCAAGAACTATAAAGGCTGTAGCAACAAGTACTCTGTGAGCAAGGCATATCAAAGAAATTAGAAGCGTGGAGACTTAGTAATTAGATAACATAAATCAAAAGATTGCAGCAAACGTACTTGACGGTGACCATCTTGTTCAAAACAACATAAGCAAAAGCTATGTTGGATATAAACTGAATGGATCCAAGAGCTGCCAGAAGGGACTGCAAAGAGAGTGCGTAAATCGAAAGAGAAACCGTAATGCAATCAGGGAAATCTGACAAGCTGGATTAAATCATTGTACCTGAGCAGCATAACCGAAGGAAATGAAATTGAGGCAATTCCCAAGAAGAAAGACAAGGATACCAACTCTCCATGTCTGAAAATGAATAATGGGTTTCAGTGGCATCTTTCCTCCACCATTCTCTAGAGCTAACCTTTCTCTCTGGTAGATAAATACACAAAGTGAACATAAGGTTCCGGAGATGAAATGTAAGGAAAGGGAAAAGCAGACCTCATTATGTCCCAATTTGAGAAGGTTTGTCCCAAAATTAATAGCAACGCTTCCAAAAATGTTGATGAAAGCTCCAATGACCCACTCCCCCATGGTTAAAGAATGGAGACAGCTCAATTGGGTATCAACATCTAAACCTGCAAGACAAAACCCCTCTAAGCATAAAACCTAAGAAGATAAAGCTTGCAGCTTTGACAAGGGAACGAAGAGAAAAGGAGACAAAACCTGAGAAAGGAGAAGACGAAAGAGGAGCTTCAGATCCAGATCGATTCTAGCACAAGATTCAGATTACAAGTCCTTCTCCTCCCAACAAATATATTTTTCTTTTTAAGAAAATGAAAATGGTAAGATTTAGCTTTAAGCCAAATGATCTGGCTTGGGAATAAATTGGATTCCTTAAGGAAGAATGGACCGAAAGTCGCCGAGAAATTTGCTAACGACGATGACGACGACTGAAATCAGATGAAGTTGTGGTTGGGCCCTTTTTTGTTTAAATCTGTCTTCTTCCTGCTCCTCACGTTTTCTTTGGGCCTTTTTTTTTTGTTACCATTTTTACTCTTTCTCTCTCTAGTCGACACACACAAAAAACGCGAGTCAAAACTGACTCTTTGACCTTTCGTTATTAGACAAAATGGATTTTTCTGACGACGGTTCTGCTTCTCGATTCAATGAAGAGGGTTTTAGTTTCTACGACGAAGACGAAGACGAAGAAGAGGGTTTTGCGTCTGATTTCTACAAGGCCGGTTCCGATTGGTCTTGTTTGTTGGAAGACCAAGAGACTCCTGATAAGAAGAAGATGAAGCAAGCGGACTTGTTTCAGATTTGGGGTTTACAGAAGCCTTCTCCTTCTCCTTCTCCTTCTCCTTCATCTGCTTCGTCTTCCTCCTCCAAAAAGCGACGGAGGGATTCTTTGTTTAACAATGACTCGCCTCCACAGTGTCCTTTTTACAAGAAACTTCCAGGTCTTGCTCTTCTTCTCTTATCCTTGGCATCCCAATCTGCTTCTCTCTTTTGCCAATTTTGTGCCATTATCTGTAGGGACACCATTTACTGTGGATGCCTTTCGCTACGCTTGTGTGCAAGGATACTCTGCTTATTTCCTTACTCACTTTCACGCTGATCATTACATGGGTCTCACTAAAGCTTGGTCTCATGGTCCTATCTACTGTTCCTCTCTCACTTGTCGTCTTCTCAGACTTAGTCTCTCTGTGAATCCCTCGTACGCTCTTCATTTATGTCATCTCTATGCCTAAGGACACACTGTATATATATATATGTAATTAGTTTTCCGTGTGCAGCTTTATTCATCCATTGGAACTAGACGTTGAATACACCATTAATGGGATCAAAGTCACTTTAATTGAAGCTAACCATTGCCCAGGTGCGGCTCTTATCCATTTTCGTCTCCTTGATGGAACTTGTTATCTGCATACTGGAGATTTCAGGGCTTCTAAACAGATGCAAACTCATCCTCTCCTTTTTAACCAACGAATTCATGTGCTGTATCTGGATACAACGTATTGCAATCCCAGATACAAGTGAGAGCAATAGTTTTCAGATATTACAACTTATGATGGACTCCGTGTGAGCATGCTCTAAACTTTAATCCATCCTTCATATACTTTTTTTTTCAGATTCCCCTCTAAAGATGATGTATTAAGTTATGTTGTGAGAATCACAAAGGAATTCCTCCGGAAGCAACCGAAGACTCTAATTGTGGTTGGTTCTTATAGCATTGGAAAAGAATGTGTTTATCTAGCTATTGCCAAAGCACTTGGGGTATCAACTTATTAAACTGGTGGAGCCGTTCTTTTTCCATTTAGCCATTTTTCTGGACTTCTAAGTTCTAACCTCGTTGGGTTTTCAGGTTAAGATTTTTGCAAATGCTTCAAGAAGGCGGATACTGCAATCTTTTGGTTGGGATGATATCTCCAAGAATCTTTGTACAGATGGGAAAGCAACATGTCTTCATGTTCTGCCTATGTCATCATTGAGAGTTGAAGTGTGTCTCTAAAACCAAAATGCTTATTTTAATATTCTTATATAGTTATCAGTTCAACATCTCATGATCTTATCTCTGTCTTAATCTTTCAACTGAAGAGACTTGATGAACACTTAAAGCTTTATAGAGAACAGTATGGAGCAGTTTTGGCATTTAGGCCCACAGGTGAATTTTTTTGCCTTCTAAAATTTTTGTTTAAAGTCTTGAAGTTTTGCTTCTGTCTTTCCAGGCTGGACTTACTCTGAGAAAATAGGCGAACATCTTGATCTTATTAAACCAACTTCACGAGGAAAAATTACCATTTATGGTAAGCTTGATTATTGTAATGTGCATCCTCTATGAGCTACAATGATTTACTATGCACAAATGGAGGCCGATATGTCTGGTTGACTGTTATTATTTATCTTTTGTAGGGGTTCCATATAGTGAGCATTCAAGCTTCACCGAACTTCGTGAGTTTGTTCAAGTGCGTACCAGGAATGTTGATATTTGGTTCCTGTATAAGTTTTATGCTTATTTTAACATTAACAGATTTCGCTTTCACGCAGTTCTTAAGGCCAGATAAGATTATTCCTACAGTGAATATCTCAAATGCTGGAAGTCGCGAGAAAATGCAGTCTTGTTTCAGAGAATGGCTCAGGCGCTAATATTCAACTGAAAGTCGTTGAAACAACTCTAGGTTGATGGATGATTGCTTCTTGTAGGAAAGAAATCAATAGGTTTGGCTATTCTATCTATAATACTTTCTTTTGTTGCAGTTTCTTAATTCCAATGTGTTTCTCATTGAAGCTTTTAAGGGATGCTTCTGTAACATCTTGAATATTGGTATGGGTGAATACAGCAATTGAAGTACTTAAAAGGATCTAATCCATAAGTCTTATCTGTAATTACTCTCCTGTAATCTTATTACATCTACAACAGGCTAATTCTTTTAGTTATGTGGTTGGGAAAGAAAAGAATTCAAAGAAATGGTGCGTTTATATGCTACATTTACTTCTTGTTACCTAGAGGATGGATCAGCATTATCCATCATCAAGCTACATTGTGCAGTCCACACAAGAAACAAAAGAGGTAATAAGATAGTCAAATCAGATGAAAGATGGAGATCCAGTATCTGGAGATAGAAAATTGCCATTATCATTGCAAATCTCCAAAGGTACTTCCCATTGTAGTCATTTTCAGAGCATTTAGCTGCGTGGCTGGGAACTGGACCAATCTTCATCTGGTTTGCATCTCCCTCTGTAGAATGTTTCAACCCAATGCCTTTTCTGTTGTGTAAGAGTTCCTTATCCCAGTTTTATTGCTCTGTGAGTGATTATTGTCATAGAGTTCTATGTCCACCTGTGTTTTCGGTGTTTCATAGAGCATCTTAAACAATGGATCCTACTGAGTTAATATATTATTCTCTATTTTGTCTTTTACTTTTGAGAAACACATTCAAGTTACAGGGTAACCCTTGAAACAAGTTGGGTTGTACATCAATTGCTTCTCATGTTAACTTTGTTTACAAAAGAAGCATTTTCAATATAATCCAGAAGGTATTATATATAACAATTGAGAAGTTTGATATACCTAGAGAGAGACTAAGTAACTACAAAGCAGTACCGAGAATCGATTTGACGATCTCCTCGATTTGAAATGCTGGAAATGGCAAGGGAGTCTTCTTTTGTCCCTGACAGCCCGTCTTCTGCCATTACTCTTAGAAACTCTTCAAGCGCACTTTGCATCCACTCATACCGACATAGCTCCAAAGCTTCTTTGACATTCAGCTGTACGGATCTCTTCTTATCAGTCATTTATGTAATATATCTACTTCCTTTGTTTATAATGTATATGAAACAAACAAAAGCAATTACCCATCTCCTCTCCCGGTTTCCTTGCTCTGGCCATGCCTCAAGTTCTTCCTTCACCTCTAACGCAAACATATAACCTTTGCATCCACCACCTAAGTAGCACTCAGGTTCCAAACTGCTACTTTTACTTTTAAATTCCCACACTCCTAACGGATCTTCCTGTAGAAAAAAAGGCAATCCAATCTAAGAAACTCTATACAAGAACTTTCCTGAGTTCTGTGTCGTAACAGGAAACAAACCCTTAGTATTCCTTTAACTCCAGCTTCTTCCATGGCTTCACGAGAAGCAGCTTCAAGAACAGTCTCATCATCTTCCCATCCTCCCTGAACAACACACTAGTGATGTTATACATGGCAACTTGTTAGATATAGCTTTAAAATTCAACAATCTAGGATAAAAAAAACCTTTGGGAAGACAAGATCATGTCGATTGGGAGACGAAACCATGAGAACCTCAAGCTTGTTTTCAAAGTCAACACTTGAGTCCTCTTCATCTACCAACACCCTATACGGAATGCATCTGTCATATTCAACACACGAATCTCTTATGATTATGTTTCTGATTTCTCAAAATTGAAATTGTCAAAACAATAATCCCAACACATAATGATTCAAGAATTAAAGTCAACCATCAACAAGAAGTGAAAAGGATATTGTACCCGGAAACGAGACGGAAGTTGTTGTCATAACGTTGACGGTTTCGTCCTGTTCGTGCTGAAAGATCCGACATTTGATGATAACCTACGAAGATGAAACCGACCCAGAAATTAAACACAAATTTACTCTTTAAGACAAAAGAAATTGAGAGAAGAGGAAACAAATTACGAAGAAAATGCAATTGTAAAGCTCTGAGATAAGTCCTGGCTTTGTCTGTTGGAATCGTCAGCAAGAAACATCATCACCATAGCAAATCATCCTGTTCAAAAGAATTCACCTTTTCTTTTTACCCAGAAGAACTAAAGAGAGAAACAAAACCAAAAAGGATGGAAAAGAGATTGATTTGTTTGCCATGTAATGTTGTACTGAACGAAGAGAGAGATTTTTGCGGGGACAAATTGAAGAGCATTCAATTGTTTATTAACCACCCGTCTCTCTAATTCACGTTTCTTATATTTTCAGTTGATTTTTTTTTGTACATTTTAAAGTAGATTTTGGTTTTTGGATTTTTTTTTATATAACCATTTTACTACCTGAATAAATTTCTAAAAGAAGGGAAACTAATTCCTTTTGTATTCTTTACCATTTTCTACCCAAAATTAATAAAAACCTTATTTCATGGCTTACTAAAAAAAAGCTACTTACATTTTTGGCTTTTGAGTTTTGAACATGATTTTAATTGGTTTCTAAAATGGTGGGGCCGGAGCCATGCTCTCCTAAAAGGAGTAAAATGTTTTAGTGTTTATTTGTGAGATAGTCTGCATCCCCAAATTAAGAATATAGCCATCAATAACTTAGAGTAAAAAAGTTTTTCTCAAAAAACAGATCTAAAGAGTTTCATTGGTGTCTTCGCCGACGTCTGGCTTAGCCGGAGTCGGTGTAAATCTTGTACATAGTAGCTAGCTTTTTCTCTTCTTTTCGTTTTGTTTCCGGCTGCTTCCGTTTACACGGATTTAAACTTCCGGCTATATTCCGGATTCAAATCCGACCTAGCTCGGTTTTTTGTTTCTACCGATCTTGTTCGGTGTTCCTCCCTTTTATTCTTTTTAAAAAAACTTCTCAATATATTGGGGAAGTTTTCACCGGATCTCTAATCCCCAGCCATCTTCGCTTGTGCTATATTCTAATGATACTAAATCTTCCCTTATGTATAGGTGAAGGCTCTTAGAATATATGTCCAAGATTTATTTCTCTGATTTGGAATGATCAGGCTTAAGTTCGGGCAGACAAATTCTCTATAGGGGCTTATGAATCTAAGAAATATGAGTTTAATTCAAGCAACTGATGGATTCCGGTTTTAAGCAAGAGGGAGCTTTGGTGGTTAGCGGCGTGTGAATTGGAGAAGAAGAAATATCGAGAAGAATCTCGTGAAGTATAAAGAAGACATGTAGCCCTCTAGTTTAATCAATTGTAATTTAGGGTATTATTTCTTTTGGGCTTAAATATTTAATCATTACTGGGCTAATTTGTATCACTTTAAATCACATTTGATATACTTTGGACCTAACCACTATAATAAAACTCCAGTTGACAAAAAAAAAAGAATATAGCCACCAATATATCAAAATGAAGTGAATAACCAAAACTGATTCAAAATAACATTTATACACTTACCAACTTGTTAACAAATGGGAGAGAGAAAATTTATGACATCATGACCATATTTAATAATATTAGGCATGATTTAATGTATTGTGTATATAGTAATGTATTACATCATTAATCTTATTCATAATTTATTTTCATTACCAGTTATTTATATGTTGCAAATTTAGTTAAAATATCTACATCTACATAAGTTTGAATTTTTAAAAACTAATATATATATATATATATATATATATATTAAATTAATGAGCATGCTTGTAAATTTTTGATTCTACATAGATTAAAGCGAAGTATAATAGAATGACTTTATAACTGTTTATTTGTTTTGAGAAATTTGAGTCTGGTTTTATAAATTTAAAGTGGGGGTTTGATCAAAATTCTACACTACAAGAAAACAGCTCGTTTGCGAGGAAAATTTGCGACGCCGAGTTTCCCTCGCAAATCTGCGTGGCATTTGCGACGAATCTGCGTGTAATCCCAAATATCATCGCATATTCATAGCAAATCCGCGACGTTCGTCTTCGTCGCAATGCCGTCGCTAACTTGCGACGGTATTGCGACGTTTTCACGTAAACATCCTCATTCGTCGCAAATAGGACGCAAATATTGCGACGTATTTGCGGGAACCAGGTAAAGGGTGAACTGTGCGAGGAGTGAGCCACGTATCTGCGTCGAACACATAATCAACGCAACTGCCTCGCAAATTTGCGACTTTGCGACGAATTTTGCAACTTTGCAACTTTGCGACGAATTTGCGACTTTCCGATGCAAATACTTCCCAGTCTCGTCACAAATTTGCGACGAGACTGCGACGCTCATAGCCAATACCCTAAACCCTAAACCCTAAAGTCAAAGAAATATGTCAATGGAATGGGAAACTCCCTAACACATAACACTTTTTGATATTTGGCGACAGCTTTGCGACGCTTTTGCGAGTCTTAGATGCAATTCCGTCGCAAATAAAG
>OVAP01002037.1:4338-20989 GCA_900406295.1 Aurinia saxatilis | reverse complement strand
AGATTGAAAGATTGGTTCTTCTCCATGCTTGTTATAAATTAGTGCTACAAGATTCTGGTCATGCATCAAAACAGTGCTAACACCTATCCCAGTAGCATGATACCCAAGTTCAAAATTTTCAAAGCAATCCGAAAGAGTAAGAACAAGAATATTAGAGAACTTCTCTTTTAGGAATGGAAAGTCATTTCTTCTTTGTCTTTCCATTTAAACTTAATGGTTTTAAGACCTGGCCAATCTTGGTTTGTTTTGAACTTCAATCCATTCTCCTTGAAGATCAGCTTTCTTTTTATTTTGTTTAAGATCGCATTCTCAACCTGTTCTTTAACTTTCACAAAAACTAAATGAAACACATCAAATTTGCGGTTAGAATAATTAAGCATGAATACTTTTCTTAAGACATCAAAGGAAAATTCCGAAAGCATTTTATGAACTTCAAATAATTTGTCACAATCCAGAGTAGGATTAGAACACGGAAAATCTATAACATATTGAAACAAGCAATGCTTTAGGTGAAAGCGAAATAACTTTTAAAAACTTAGCAAAACTTTTATCAAATACATGTTCTTTCAAAACAGATTTGCAAAGTTCATTGGTTGGATTTAACTCACAAAATTCATCGATTGGAAGATATTTTGGATTCAAAAACTATTTTAGTGTGAGTGTTTCAAAGGTTGGAATCAATTTATCAAAAACAGACTTCGAAACATTAAATTCTTTCATGTTTTCCAAACTAAAACATTTTTCATCTTTAGCAGAAACCAAAACAAATAAATTAGGCTCTTTACCAACCAAATCAACTTCCTTACAGTGCTCTTGCAGGCTTTCATTTGACTTAATGATTGGTTCTGGAACAGATGCAGTTTGTTGCTCTAAATCAGTAACAATCGATGGCTCACTCCCTTGGACTTCTTTCTGAGATTTTTCTTCAAGAACATGTGAATAAGGAATAATACTACTCGGTTGCACAGGTTCTAAATGAGTTAGTTTATCAAGCACAAAATTAGATTGGATAGAAGGAAGAATGCACTTAGCTTCCAAGGAAGTTTTGAAAAAGGTGAGCTGTTTCTCGGTTTTATCCTATTTTGCTTTTTCTTCTTTAAGTCTTGCTGATCTTGATAAGCTTCCAATATTAGCTCTTCATTCTTNAAATTAGATTGGATAGAAGGAAGAATGCACTTAGCTTCCAAGGAAGTTTTGAAAAAGGTGAGCTGTTTCTCGGTTTTATCCTTATTTGCTTTTTCTTCTTTAAGTCTTGCTGATCTTGATAAGCTTCCAATATTAGCTCTTCAGTCTGCTCCACAAACTTCTTTTGCTTGCCTTGATCTCTATCCAAAAGCTTTTCTTCAGTACTGGAACTTAATTTCCTTTCTTGCTTTTTGTCTTTCCTTCGTAATGCCTCAGAATACTTGTTTATGATCTGCTCCAGCTGAGCTTTAGCCTCCTCTGTGAAAAGATTGATCTTGTTGTCGATGGTTTCTTTGCCACGAGCAATCAACTTTGCCACAAATTTTCCACCTCCATAATCTTTTGATGATTCGTCTTCCTTTCTTGGATGTTCTGTGGTAAGGTAGCTTTTGTTCTTCTTCCTTGATGCATACTTACGTTTTAGCAAGTCCTTCAGACTTTCCCAAGAGGTGATAGGTAGCTCCTTATAGTATATGTGATCATCTCTTTCTTGCTTCCACCATTTATAAGCTCTTCCAGTGAGTTGGTCAAGTGCAAAAGCTAACCTCTCCTTTTTTGTATGCGATTGTAGTAAAACCAGTCATCCATGTTTGTTTTCCACTCTCGATAGTGAATACAAACAAGTTTCGCACTGATCTGATTTGTAGTGACGGAGTTATGAACGAAACAAGTTTCAGGAACAGTTTATGGAATCTGAAAGGATAGATACAACCTGATATGAAGAGGGCTCTGATACCACTTGACACGCCCCTTGATGCTACTTCACACGGTTGTAGATGGTCAGAAGGATTCTTTGTGGCCTTATGATGAATGATGGAGCAATAAGACAATTCTGGAATGTCTTGTTGCCTTGAGATGCAGCGGATGAAAGGATTTGTGTGTGTTGGATCTGGATGGATTGTAGAGATGGATTGTGTTGAGAACCAGAATGGATTGATAGATACTTAGGGTGATGAGAAACCCAAAGACTATCGAGACTCGTTTCTGTAGGGGATATGACACACCCAACAGATTCAAGGAAGTTTAGATATGACACATTAAACTCTGACCAAACAAGTTTATAAGAGATTTTGATAAAAAGATGTTTGATTATTTTATTCAGAGAAGAGCATAGTTTAAATAGATAAGCAAGGACTCGAGAATACAAGTGAGAACCTTGGAAATACACCACACACTTAAAGCAACAACAAATAACTAGGAACATTTAAAATATGGTCTTCAGTAATAAACACTGAAATAAAGACTTAGAATTTAAACTGAACTCTTCTTGAATTTATAAGGGAGTTCTAAAGTATTTATAAGCCTTATTCACCTTATAATATTTATAAGGTTCTTATAAGCATGTTACCAATGGGGATAGATGATAACGTGTGTGCTACATTGCCTCATTAAAAACCTTGGACAGAAAAATCCAATGGGATTAAAACCGTACCTAGGGAAAAGAGTGCAAGAACACACATCGCCCATTGATAACCCTTAGTTAGCTTGAATCACAACCAGTGTAGTTGGATAAGCTCTGTTACTAAGGTTGCTTTCAGCCTGTCTTAGCAGTGTGCTAACGGCTGGTTTAAGTTTCTTAACTCTCAACCTTATAATAACTCCAATAGGTAACTCGGGTCCAAGCTGCTGCTCCTTAGCTCCTTCCTCGGGTTCAAGCTTTGTAACGGGTCCAATGAGTACCTCCAAAAATCCTTGTTCATCCTCGGGTTCAAGCTGCATCTCTGGTACCAACTCATCCTCATTTGTGCTTGGCAGTATCATATCATCACACAAACTTATATAAAACATCACACAGTATCACAATCTATAGTATTTTGGTCTAAGTCATCAAACCGTTAACGGATGGTAATTTTCCGTGAGATTTGCTGACATGGCATTATTGTGATGAATTTTGATGCCATGTCAGACCAAGTAACATCATTGAAACTATGCGGGATGAGTTAGATTCAACTGTAACGATTGGAAGGATGTGGCGGAAACTGTCATATGAACCGATACGAGATAAGAAGCCATTGTGGAGAGACATTGAGAAAAAACATCTAGAGGAGGAATGAAGCTTGCAAGTAGATATTTTTTGTGTGGATATCTTCATAGAAGAAGGGGCTGGTGATCCATTCATTCCTGGAGATGTTGATGATGAAGCCGAGGAGAGTTCAGAGGACTCAGACTTTCAGATGATGAAGAAGACACTGAGCGAGACTGTCCTTAGAAGATTTATTGTTCCCTTTGTAATGGGCTAATTGTTGGTTTATGTTTTATTGGGGAAGACAAAACTGGTTCATGTTCAATTTTCGGTTCGATTTTAGATATAGAACTTTGGTTTAATTAATTAATTTGGGCTTTAACCCATCAATATTGGATCTGGCCCAACCAAAAAAATGATGTGGAACTGACATGGCATCAAAGTCTAGTACAACAATGCAACGTCAACAATTCTCACGAAAAGACTAACATCAGTTAACGGTTTGATGATTTAGACCAAAATACTATAGATTGTGATATCGTGTGATATTTTATATAAGTTGGTGTATATTTAGACCATTGCGAATTTTTTGTGAGTTTATAGTCACAGACTCTACCACTTTGTGTCTAAATTGACCGTTTTTCCTTTTCTTTTTCAATAGAGTTTTACCTTGCTAATGGGCTCTTCCCACGGGTCACGGCCCATTTTGTCATATTTGACTGTTTCTTCCAAGTCAGATTAACATGTGATTAAGGAGAGTAAAATGTGATCTTAGCATGCACAGTATAAAAATGTAATTCATTGGAATACCATTATTGTGCTTCGTAAAATTCCAAATAAATATGTTCTGATCGCATTATATATATACACAAAATAATCAAAACATTACAACAGATGTTTAAAAAACAATCTCCAAAACCAGAAGTCTATGAATAGACCAACATAACCAAAAACAAAAGATTTAGCGAAGTAGCCGCCGAGCAGGAGTTGGCGGTGCCTGAGCTTGAACCGGAGTGGTTCCACGGTTCGAACCTCCTCCTCCTCCTCCTCCTCCTCCATTGTTTTGCCAAGGCTTAACCGTAAACAACACAATCAAAACCGCAATGATGATCAATAGCAAAATAGCATAGCAAGTCCACTTGCGAGTATTCTTCTGATAAAACCGCGCCTTGACAAGTTTGTCCGCACCAGACCGGACAAGCGAGTTAGCTCGTTTAACGTTGCCTTCAATGTCGTCGAGTTGTTCACCTTGGTGCTCAACCAATACAGCCATGTCAAGAAACACTTGGTGCAGCTCGTTCAAACTCTTCTCAATGTCTTTCACTGCATCATGCCTCTCTTGTATCTCATTGATTGTGTCCAAAATTCTCCCTCGGCCCTGTTCTTGTATCGCCTTCTGCAAAAATGTTTCACTCTCTCCTACAAAATTTTTATTTTAATTTTTTTCTATCAATATCATATGATTTTAAAACAAGTAGTCATCACAATTTTAAAGAGACTCCATACTTAACTCCTAGTCTAGTCCACTGTTACGATGTTTTACTAACAACAATGAAGAATATATCTCTAAAGAAACATTGAACAACAAAGAAATCAAGATCCTAATGAAAACTTTAAAATCCTAAATACAGTTTAACTTCTTGGTTTAAAGACAACCTAACTATCTTAACCAAAGATTTTGTCACAATCTAAAAAGTTCATGGATTAGCGATGGTCAAGATCATTATTTTTTTAAAAAATTCATCACAATTTTATACTAAACCAAGTTACCAAATGAATATAATGATTTAACGATATCATAGCAATTTAAAACTGTCAACAAAGTTTAGGGCTAGTTTGTAGCTAATTTGAAAATTTTAAATTAATTACAGTAAAAAAAAAAGAGAAAAAATAAATAATAACCTGTGGAAATAAGACGATCGACGGTATCTTCGTCGGGATTTTCTCCGGTGACGGTAAAGTATCTCCGTTGAATGGTCTCTCTGTACTCCGTAGAGACCGTCTCCCTCACTCGATTGAAGTTCTCCATCGAATCTTTCAGCTTCTTCCTCAAGCCATTCACCACCGACGTTCTTTGCCGGTCCGACGATGAACCCGGTCCGCTTTCCGGTAAACTCCGGTTCACTTCATTGGCACGATCAAGCGCCTCGAGGTTACCTTTAACACGCTTCGCAGTCTTGAGCGCGGCCGAGACGTCGGAGTCCATGTTGGCTTTCAGCTCCTTCACGGCCTTAGCGTTATGTAGCGTCTTACTCTTCTCATGACTCGATCGGAGACTTTGGCAGAGACGATCAAGCTCTTTCAAGTCTCCGTTCACCACTTCCACGTCGAGGAAAAACTTGTCGAGATTGTTTCCACCACGGCAACTTCCACCGCTTGTATACTTTGCCTTAGACATCTCGATGGTTTGGTGCGGTGGTGATGAACCATCTGCAACGGAGCTCTTGAAAGAACGGGAGAGAAGGTCATTCATGATGGCTGACCAATGAAGAATTCAGAGTAATTCAAGAAAGAGATATTTCAATTTTTGATTCAAGCTGTGTACTTTATAATTTGAGTAGTTAGAGAGAAAAGTCCCTAATTAAACGCGTTTTGAAATAATTAACCGATAGCATGTCTTCGGATCCAAATTCAACTAAACCATGTTTGACCAAAAAGCCTAAACCATGTTGTTTGTTTAACAAGTACTACATTTTAGGTATGCTGACTCGGTCAATTTCAGGAACCGGTTGTCTTTTTGGTTGGTTTGATTATTTGAAGAACCGGTTGGTATGACCTCGATTGGATATGTGAATGAAAATCAGACCATAGCTTCCAGGAAAGTGGATAAGGCGATGATGAATATGAATATGATGTATTGAAATTTTGTCAAGGGAAAGATTTTAGTCGCCGGAGACAATTAAGACACGGAGTTTGAATTCGTCGCTGTCTACTTCTAATATTTAATTGCTGATAGTTAAATTTTCTAACATGATTTTTGAGGTGTTAGTATATATAATATGTTTTTTTTTGCCTAAACCATTTGTTACTTTTTTTCTTTTTTTGACTTATGTTTAGGAATGGACAAATACTTAGTCACGTTTGTTAGTTTAGCAACATTAAAGTAAAATATATCTCATCGATATTCTTTAACTATATCATAGCAATTTTAAAACTAAAATTTTCAAATGAACATTTTCTTTATCATCAAACTTGTGCTATTTTGCAGGTAATTTGAAAATCTGAAATCAATTGACATTAAAAAAAAAAAAAAAAAAGAAGAAATTTTTGTATGTTCGTCATAATTTTTTCTGGTGATGGTAAAGTAGTACCTTCGCTGAATCGTCTCTCTATACTCTGTATAATTATTTTACACACTTAACTATAGTAAAAATATATGAATTGACAACAAAAAAATGTAGACATACACACAAAAAAGAATTGTGGTCATAATCTACAATTTACATATATGTAAATGACATTTGGACAACATTTTGTCACTTTTAATTAATGTTTGTAAGTTTTTTTAGGAAAAAAAATATAATATCTTACTTAATTTTATATTCCATCAACATTTTTTAATACTTGGGAAACTTTGTTTGTGGTTATATTTCTTATGATATGACCATTTCTTATAATCGTAGTTTTTTTTTGGGTAATTAATCGCATTGCTTTTCCTCTTTAAGTCACCTACTATTCAGAAAAGTCATCTAACTTGTAGCTAAAATACAATTGTCAACACCTATAATAACTATTTTTCACTGAAACAAAAACTTTAATTTTTGTGGTTCCTTTGTCAAATATACTACATGTGGCGTTTTTTAATGTTTTCACATAGTTTATATCTAATGAATCTCGAATTCTACAAATGTTGACCATATACTATGCGCAATATGTACATGTAGATTATATAAAATACTGAATCTTTAATAAACTTAGTCACATTTATGATATATTGCGTTTTTAATCCTTTCTAACCTTTATTTTTAAATTTTTTTGAATCTTTTGGTGTCATTTTAGAGTCTTAACAGGTACAAACATGTTTGGGTATGGATTTAAATTTCAAGATGAAATTGTGAGCAAAAATGTGAAGAATCGCCAAGTTTGGAGATGGATCGATCGATCCATTTTATTGAAGAAAACGCGGAACATTTGTAGATCGACCTGCATGCAAGAGTTCAACACAGATCGATCGATCCTTAGTTGGATCGGTCGATCCATGTGCGGGGGATCGATCCGTGGCCTGGCGAAATGTTATTTTGGCAACTTTCAATCATCATATTGACTCAAAATTTCCTTATTTGTTGTGATCATGGACGAAAATCCTTCACTATAAAACCAATTATGAGCCTCCACAACAGATTATCCTAGTTTATATTCACTCTTTTTAGATCTAAACACTTTTGTTCATTGTTCTTCATTTGTTCTTGAGATTTTGTGATTGTCTCTTGGAGATTTCTTGAGGGCTGTTCATTTTCCTTCTTCCATTGCATTCCTTACTGTTGAGAAGTGTTCTTGAACCCTTTGTTATTTTTTATTTTTATCATTAATAAAATATAATTCAGTATTTCATTGTTTTTAATTATGTTCATCATTTCTTATTGTTCCCTTGTTAATTTAGTCATGTGTGAGTAGTTAGTTTGTTAGATATAGGGAGTTCATGGATTGTTAAGTTAGTAACTGGATGTAAATAGGTAGATGTGTAGAAAAATTCCCTCCTAATAACGTCTTAAAGCCTAAACTAGAATTGATCACCTAGTTTTTGTTCATAGGACTCCCTATTAAACGAAAGTGTAGTAGGATTCCTGAAACCTTATTAGGAGAGCAGATTGTCCTTAGCCAACGAAAGTTTATGCTAAGACAAGTTGTGAACATATCAAATCTGCTCTAGTAAAGCTCTCTAGCTAGTTTAAATCCAAATGAAAGTTTAGTCATTTAAGTAGTTAAGAGAAGTGGTTGGTACCACAAAAGTGGACCAATCTAGAATTATATTTAAGTTGGAATTGAGTAGTATTAAAACTTGAATAAACATCTGGTTTAGTTTTAGACAATCCATTGATCATCCCTAGGTCTAGCATTCTATTATTATTGAAATTAAAATCCATAGAAAAATTAGAAACCAAAAACCAAAACCATTTGAATATTCCATTTAGCTTAATTAATTAAATTGATAGGTTACAGCGTAATTGCTGAGACTTGTGGATTCGATCCTTCATTACTACTTTGATACATTATAGTTGTCAAAGTCTTTTTAAGTGGAAATAGACAACTTATTAAGTGGCGCCGTCGCCGAGTCTCACCATTTTACCTGGACTGAAAAATTTAAATTAAGTCTAAAACATTTACTAACTCTTTCTTATTTTTGTTTCCTTATTGTTCTTGCAGGTGCATGACCAGAAGCCGACAATCGGCAATTGACCTTGTAATCTTGTCCAACGAAGAGCTTGCAAGAAGAGAAAGAGTAAACAAGAGAAACATGTCGAATCCTGTCACAATGGCTGACAATGTCAACGATGCAGCTCTTCAAGAGCAACTGATGGCGATGCATTTGCAAGTGGAAACCCTCCAGGAGCAGGTATGCAACCATCCACAGCCGACACTTAGCGGAGCTGACAAACCCCATACCTTCTATAGAAACCGCTCGGCAATTGTTCCCCCACCATTGGCGAGGCAAGACTATGACATCTGGGGCTAGCTCATTCGCCTCGCGGAACAGAAGCCATTATGCGGCCTTTCAAATGAGAACCCAATGGAGCACATTGAGCGTATCGAGCAAATCACCAACCTCACCAAGGCCAACGGTGTACCCTAAGATTATGTCCGCTGCAAACTCTTCGAGTTATCACTTTCTAGAAAAGGCTCTTTCATGGCTCAAGTCCCTCCCACCAGGCAGCCTAGTTGGATGGGAAGCAGCCCGCAATGCCTTCATCGACAAATACTACACCAAGGCCAAGACTGTAGCTTTGAAGGCAAAGATTTCCAACTATTCTCAGCACTCAGGAGAGTCCTTTTGTGAGGCGTGGGAAAGGTTTTGTTCTTACCGCCGAGACTGCCCCCATCACGGTTAATTTTACCGAGACGCAGATGCTTATATTATTTTATGATGGTTTATCTTGGGAATTTAAAGGTCAATTAAACTCTGCTAGTAACGGGAATTTTATGACTCGGAGTATTGCAAATGCATTGGAATTGATCGAGAACATGGCTGAGAGTTCTTCGGAGAGGAGCCCAGAATACGATAGAGGCAAGAAGGTTACTTCGGTGGAGGCACAGCAGATAGCATAGCTAACCAAGCAAATCAGCTTACTTGTGAAAGCAAACCAGCGCGGTGTATATTCCTGCGATAGAGAAGGTGGTCATGTACCTTCGGAGGAGAATATGATGGGTGGAAATGATGATGAAGAGGAGTGTAACTATGTCACTGGTCATTGGTACAAACAAGGCTACAACTCCAACTACAAACACTCAAATCTCTCCTACCGTAGTAACAACGTCGAAAACCCGCAAGATCAGGCATACCCATCCGAAAATGCTTCTGATTTTAACAATGCTTTTGTGCCTTTTCAGGAAAAGCCGGCTTTTCAAGGCCAGGGATACCAGAAGCAGCCATTCAACAATTACCAGGCTCCCATGCCTTCTGCACCACCTGCTAACAATTCTCAAGATGAGTTGAAGACGATGATATAAATGATTCTTGCTAACCAACAGAAGTCGACGGTGGAGATAAATGCCAAATTGGAGAACCAGAAAGCCAAGGTTGATGGCATGTACAACAACCTGAAAGCCAAGTTTGAAGCTTTATCAATCCACGTCAAGAAGCTAGACACTCAGGTTGCCCAAACAGCTGAAGCAAGACGCATTCCCTTGATGTCCTGAAGAAAATCCGAGGAGTGCAAATGTCAATGCCATCACCCTACGGAGTGGCAGATTGGTGGACTCTCGCGAGAAAGAACCCACTGCACCAAAACCGGTAGTTGATTCTGATGATGTTGATGAAACTATTGACATGGGTATATTGAATGATGCAGGAAAGGAGACACCAGCTGTTGATAACGCGCCAAAGACTACACCTGTCGAGCGTGTGTACATACCAAAGGTGCCATATCCCACCAAGCCAAAGCTGTCAAAGAAAGCTTCAAAGAAGGCGAAGGAGGAAGCCAAATGCAGGGAAATCAGCGACGACATCGAGGTCAAATGCCACCTGAAGACGATGATAGAGCTCATGACATCCATGCAGCTCACTATGATGAATTTAGCGACATCTAAAGTCACAGACGAAGAGGAGTGTGTGATGCTCACAGAGGAATGTAGTGTCATACTTCTAAGCAAGATGCCGAAAATACTTAGAGATCCAGGTCGATTTGTTCTCTCTGTCAAAATTGGTTCAATTGACTTCACTGCCTCTTTGTGTGATTTAGGTTCCAGTGTCAACCTGATGCCATACTCGGTGGCGAGGAAGTTGGGTTTGACAAACTTCAAACCAACAAAGATTTCATTGTTGTTTGATGTTCGTTCGGTTAAGTATCTTGTGAGAATTTTGGAGGACATCATTGTCAAAATAGGAGGAGCTTATGTGCCAGCTAACTTTGTTGTGTTGGAGCTAGAAGAGGAACCCAAGGACCCTCCCATACTTGGGAGACCATTCTTGTGTATCGTAGGAGCCATCATAGATGTCAGGCGTGGACTTATAGACCTCCATCTTGGAGATATCATGATGCAGTTCCAAATGGATAAGCTGCTGAAACAGCTGATGCTCGATCGGCAAGCATTCTTTATTGACGACTCATTGGAAGACGGTGCAGAAATTGCTGATGAGATGTTGTTTGACGAACCGCTGGAGATTGCTTTGACGAAAGCGGAAAAAAATATTTGGTTTTAATGACGTGGATATTGTAGTTTATGCAAGGATGTTGGATTCCAGCAAATCCATAGAGCGGATGGTAGCTTATCTTAACCTTGATGATAATGCATCAACACCAATTTCCCACAACGCAAAGTCTTCTGAGAACCATTTGTGCGAGCTTAAGGCTCCCAATGTTGAGCTCAAAATCATGTCAGCTGGGCTAAGGTATGCGTATCTTGGTCCTAAAAATACTTTTCATTTCATCACCAATGCTGATTTGAATGTTGCAGAGACCACTTTTCTCCTTTGTGAGCTTAGGAAATATCGTAGAGCCTTAGGTTATTCATTGGATGACATCATGGGTGGGCAGGAATTCTCACACAACCAAAAACTTGTCTAACGTATCTTTTAAGGGATCGTCGACTCTCTTAGTATAAACCGCTCAGAAAGTTAAAGAAAAAGACAAAGAACAAGGTTAGAGAAGTAGGGTCGCTTTATTGATAGCAAAGAGAATTCTCGAATACAATCTGTTAAGACCTAAGATATTCGAGAGAGAAGAAGATGATCTAAGACGTACAACCTTAGATCCTATATATATCCTAACTCAACCGTCTTTGGGCCCAAGCTCTTTCGTAGGCCACCTTCCATTTCCTGAAGATTTGCTTTCATTCTTCCACCAGTCTTCTAGATAGTTTCCTTTCTCCTTAGATACTCCGATGATTATATTCTCGAATCTTCTTGCTTGACGGCGCTCGGAACAAACTTTAGGGCTTTGTCTTGACAAAAGATGGAAATGGGCCCACGGACCTGAACTGGGCTATCCGGCTAGTTATAAGTGTTTCTAGGCCCACGAGGAGTGAAATGTGACTGATCTAACAGGCCATGACTTAGCCCGCGGAAGCTTGAGGAGAGTGACATAGCTCGCGGGCTATGTAGAAGCTTGTCTGTGGGCCATGGCCCGGGCGTAACTCGCGGACAAGAATGGAGAACTTGTCTGTGGGCCATGGCCCGGACGTAGCTCGCGGACTATGGAGGAACTTGTCTGTAGGCCATGGCCCGGACGTAGCTCGCGGACAAGGATGGAAGGACTTGTCCATGGGCCGTGGAGCTCGCAGACTATGCAGTAGCTTGTCCGTGGGCCATGGCCCGGACGTAGCTCGCGGACAAGGATAGAGGGACTCGTCTGTGGGCCATGGCCCGGACGTAGTTCGCGGACAAGGATGGAAGGACTTGTCCGTGGGATGTGGAGCTCGCGGACTACGGAGAAGCTTGTCCGTGGGCCATGGCCCGAACGTAGCTCGCGGACAAGGATGGAGGGACTCGTCCGTGGGCCATGGCCTGGTCGTAGCTCGCAAACAAGGGCGGAAGGACATCTGTGGGCCGTGAAGCTCGCGGACTATGGAGAAGCTCGTCCGTTGGCCATGGCTCGTACATAGCTCGCAGACAAGAATGGAGAATTTTTCTGTGGGCCATGGCTCGGACGTAGCTCATGGGCAATGGAGCACGGATGGTCTCGCGAGCCACAACAGACATGAAGCTCGCTCATGAGGAAGCTTGGATGGTCTGCGGGCCAGACCAGGGTGTAGCTCGTCTGGCATGGAAAGATGGATGGTCTGTGGGCCAGGCCAGGACGTAGCTCGCTTGGCTTGGATGGCTGGATGGTTTGTGGGCCAGGGAGAGGTTTAGTTTGCATACGAAAATGGTGAGCTTGTCCCGTGGGTCGTAACGCGGGATTTGGCTCACTGGACAGTCTTGGGGTCCCCACACGATCCTTTGTGGGTCCATTTCGTGTCTGGACGTTCACTTGATTACCAAGAGATCAAATTGGCTTGTCCATGGTCACTTGGGACCCACGGTGGGATTTAGCTAGCACACTGCCTGGTGAGGTCTGTCGGGACCCACCAGCAGAATGTCCATACGAACATGGTTTGGATAAGCTTGATCATGGGACCTGTGTAAGCGCACGATCAACTTGTGGGTCATAGTTGTGTTTTGTGGAAAATACCTAACCATTTTAATCTGTCAATCTTCGGGGGTGGAATCCGACCCCCACACATCACTGGCATTTCATCTGACCTTTGCATGCATAGAATTCATCTACAAAATGAATCAATGAATTTTGTAATACATCAGAGACGGTTAAACCCGATTCTAAAAGATGTTGTTCGGAAGAAAATAATGAAACTTCTAGAGACATATAATTTATGTTATTTCAGATAGTAAATGGGTTAGTCCCGTGCATGTAGTGCCAAAGAAGGGTGGTGTGACGAAGTTAAAAATTATAAAGATGAGTTGATCCCAACTAGAACTGTCACAGGCCATAGGATGTGTGTTGATTACAGGAAGTTAAATGTTGCCACTCGTAAAGACCATTTTCCTTTACCTCTTATTGATTAAATGCTTGAATGTTTTGCTAACCATGCTTACTATTGTTTCTTAGATGGCTATTCAGGTTTCTTTCAGATTTCTATACACCCGGACGACCAGGAGAAGACGATATTCACATGTCCATATGGCACTTATGCTTATCGCGGAATGCCGTTTGGCTTGTGCAACGTTCCAACAACTTTCCAACGCTGCATGATGTCAATTTTTCTGATATGGTGGAGGATATTGTTAAATTCTTTATGGATGATTTTTCTGTCTATGGGTCTTCTTTCTCTAACTGTCTTTCAAACTTATGCAGGGTTCTTAAGCGGTGCGAGGAGAAGCATCTTGTGCTAAACTGGGAAAAATGCCATTTCATGGAGAGAAGGAATTGTTCTAGGACATAAGATTTCTGAGAGTGGAATTGAGGTTGACAAAGCCAAGATCGAGGTGATGACGAGTCTGCAAGCCCCTGATTCTGTCAAAGGAGTTCGGAGTTTTCTTGGACATGCAGATTTCTACAGGAAGTTCATCAAGGATTTCTTCAAGATAGTCCGTCCTTTAAACTTGTTGTTGTGCAAGGAAAACAAGTTCCACTTTGATGTGGCGTGTATGCAAGCCTCCCTAGCTATAAAGGAAGCATTAGTGAGCGCACCAATTATCAAGGCACCAGATTGGGAGCTTCCATTTGAGGTGATGACCGATGCAAGTGATTACGTTCTTGGCGCTGTTCTTGGACAACGCAAAGATAAGAAGCTTCATGTCATCTACTACGCTAGCCGCACGCTAGATGATACCCAATGTAAATTGTGTGGGTAAAATCACACAATCACTATTTATTCGAGAAGTCTTTGGGGAAACTCAAATCAAAGAGCTCGTCACAAACACGAAGTATCTAGCAAAGAACTATTTTATTGATATGCAAAGATAATCTTTCGTAGTTTTAGCTTTTAGGATTCTTAAGCCAGAAAGAGATGATCTAACAAATTCAACCTATCAAGATATATATAAAAGATCATGCCGACTTATCGATAGGTTAAATCTTCTTAGATCTTCTCGTATTTCCTTTCTCTTCGCCTTTCCTTTTCCTCTTTGTCGGCTCGCCATTATCTTCTTAGGGTTTTAAGTTTGCCTAGTCTCGTGGATTTAGGCTCACCTCGCATTTAAGCCCAACTCTGATATAATGACTTCGTCGTTTGGTTCACAGTGTCCTCGCACTTACTGGGTCGTGTGAAGGTAAGGTTCAACCACTTCGTCACTAAGGACGCGAGGTCGCGTGTGATCTCGCGACTAAACCCTCGTAATGGCGAGGTCTCCATTTCTCGGCCTCACCTATAGTTAACTATAATCGCGAGGCCAACAATGATCAGCTTCTAGGCGACCTCGCACTTATGGTTATGAATACCGACGAAGTCATAGTTACATGATACGGAAGCCAATGGTGAAATTATTCTAAGTCAATCATCAGTTTGACCTGTGGGGATATTTGACCCCCACATAAATATTCTACTACTGAAAAGGAATTACTTACAATTATGTTTGCATTTGAGAAATTTCGCTCTTACCTTGTCGGTTCTAAGGTTATTGTTCACACAGACCATGCCGTTTTGCAGTATTTGCTGAACAAAAAGGATGCCAACTTAGGATCATGCGATGGATTCTTTTGTTGCAGGAATTTGACTTGGAAATCAAGGACAAGAAAAGGGTGGACAATGGAGCAGCTGATCACTTATCCAAGACGCACATCGATGAGACTGTACCAATCAATGACTATCTTCTTGAGGAGAACGTCTACATGATCGATGTTTGCGATGCCGTAGAAGCTGCAACTGTTGAAGAGGTTGTGATGCCTTGGTTTGGAGAGATAGCAAACTATCTAGTTGCCGAAAGAGAGCCCGAGAAGTTCACCGGCCATGACAAGAAGAAGTTCTTGCGAGACATCAGACACTATTACTGGGACGAGCCGTACATCTACAAGAAGTGCGCCGATGGTGTTTTCCGCCGATGGTGTTTTCCGACGATGCATTCAGAAGAGCAAGTCTCGGGAATTTTACATGATTGTCATGTTTCTTCTTATGCAGGTCACATTGCAACTTTTAAGACAGTTTCTAAGGCGTTACAAGCAGGATTTTGGTGGCCCACGATGTTCAAAGACGCCCATACATTTATTTCCAAGTGTGTCACTTGCCAACGACAAGGAACCATCAGCAAGCGTAACGAGATGCCTCATAATTTCATTCGGGAGGTTGAGGTGTTTGACGTATGGGAATTGATTTTATAGGACCTTTTCCAGCCTCTGGGAAGCATGAGTACGTCCTTGTAGCCGTCGACTACGTCTCCAAATGGGTGGAAGCGCTTGCGAGTCCAACAAACAACTCGAAGGCCGTTCTTAAAATGTTTAACACTATTATTTTCCCTAGGTTTGGAGTGGCAAGAGTCGTCATCAGTGACGGAGGATCCCACTTCATCAACAAGGTCTTTGTCAACCTATTGAAGAAGCATGGAGTGAAACACAAGGTCGCCACAACCTATCACCCACAAACGAGTGGCCAGGTCGAAGTTTCAAACAGAGAAATCAAGAGCATTTTGCAGAAGAAGGTGAAACCATGTCGTAAAGATTAGGCTCTGAGATTGGATGACGCATTATGGACATACATGACCGCATTCAAGACACCATTGGGCACCACACCATTCCATCTTGTCTACGGCAAAGCATGTCACCTTCCCATGGAGCTTGAGCACAAAGGAGCCTGGGCGATCAAGACGATGAACTATGACATCAAGTCTGCCCAAGAACGACGGTTGATTCAGTTGAATGAGTTAGATGAAATTCGTAACACCGCTTACGAAAATTCGAAAATTTACAAGGAGTCGACGAAAGCCATTCATGACAAAAGGATCATTTCCTTTAACTTTACTGCCAATGATCAGGTATTGCTTTTCAAATCTCATTTGAAACTTTTTCCAGGAAAGTTGAGATCACGGTAGTCCGGTCCTTTCACCATCAAGGAAGTGAGACCTTATGGAGCGGTGTTCCTATTTGACAAGAACGGTTCTAAGTTCATTGTCAATGGACAGAGGCTAAAGCTATACCTCGGAGACGTAATAATCACTAAAGGTGGCACTATTCGCCTAAGTGACCCTATCAACGCATAAAAGGCGTACAAATCAAGCTACGTGACTTAAAACAAAGCGCTAAGTGGGAGGCAACCCACTCGGTAGACTAATTCTTCTATTTTACTATTCTTTTTATTTTCGCTAACCTACTGATTTTTAGTTTGGATTTTCTAAGTGTAGTAAAAAAAAAAAAAAAA
>OVAP01002036.1:0-20990 GCA_900406295.1 Aurinia saxatilis | reverse complement strand
AACCGAAAAACCGAACCGAACCGAACCATATAACCGAACGCCCACCCCTACACACGGTAGTGGAAGATCATTTCTTCGATTGGTGGAGGAGTTGTCCTGTTGGTTAAGGCAAGGGATCGACTTCTTCTAAGTGCATAGTTTATTTTCTTTATCCTATGATCATCTGAATATTGATCAATTGCTTACGGTCCATTTGAAAATCCGAACATGGACCTATCCATAGGTTATTCTTTCCCCCAAAATGATTAGTCTCGGACCTATTCATAGGTCTGGGAATGCACCCAGAGTTATCACGAAAAAAATATTCTAAATTTACAAATTAGTTTTTATACTGTTTTGGTTGTTGCGTTTTTTTTTTTTAATGTGAACACTCGTATTCTAAGTTTGGACACTAATTTTTGTTTTCACTACGTCGATTAGAAGAAAAAACATTATGATTAAAACTAGAAAATGTTATACAAAAATACCATCACTATTTCACTTGGATTATATATCTCTTAGTAAATAATATGTTCCTTTCACTTGGACTATTTATCTCTTCGTAAATATGTTCAACTTACGAAAGGTCGACGCAACGAGTCTGTCCAAAGATATTGTATTTTTTTCTATCAAAAATGCAAAAAAAGATATGTATATTGTATTTACAAGTTAGTATATAATATTGCTCTTTTACAAAAAAAAAAAAAAAAACATGTGTTACTGCTCTTGTAAATTTAAAGCACTAGCTTTTTTAATCTTTTTTAAATAGACTCCTATTCCTTCTGTTTTATAAATAGTGTCATTCTACCAAATTTCACATAAATTTAAAAAATTGTAATTAGACAAATCTATCCATATTTAATATTTCTATGTTTCACAAAGAATATTATTTTATCAAATTTTACACAAATTAAAAAAAATTGTAATTAGATAAATCTACCCATATTAAATACAATATAAATGAAATGATAATAAAGAAAATAAGCTTTAGGTAAAATGTAAATCTAGAAATTAAACTAATAAATTACATTGAAAAAAATCTCTGAAACAACATTCTTTGAGAAACAAAAAGAATACAATATTAATTAAATGATAATGAAGAAAATAAGTTTTAGATAAATGGTAAATCTAGATATTGAACTAATAAATTACACTGAAAATGTAAAATGATACTCTTTATAAAACAAAAAAAAATCTCTAAAACGACATTTAAAACAAAAAAAAAGATAATATTATTCTTTAATTTTTTTTTAATATTCATAAAAATAGTCCACTATTTTCTCTAAAAATATATTAGTCCGCTATTCAAAAGGAAACAAAAATCCAATTTTGAAGCTCTTAAAAGTCCAATACCTTTAATTAGAGACATTTATGAATAGACGACCTTATCTAAGAACCAAGTCACCAGCTGGCTATCGGCCTACAAGACTTGGAATTAGTGACGACATCTGGAACAAACAAATCAAACGCAACAATTACATGATCCAAAAGCGAACCATTGTGAGAAAAATGCATTATACTACATAATAAATGTGAATAGTGTGGAACAAGAGAATAGTCAATAAGTACCATGCGTGTATTTTAACTAGTCCTTCTGTTTTTTTAAATCATATTAGTTAATTACACATATATTAATAAAATATATTAAAAAATTTATTATATTTTTAAATAACAAGTTGATTATTCATATTTTTCTTTATATTTGAAATTAGTTTTGGTATTTAATATTAAATATTACCTTGAAAATTAAAAACAATACTCTTTATAAAAAAAAAGTTAGTCTAAAACGACATTTAAAAAATACCAAAAGGAATATATTTTTGTATTAAAAAATATTGAGTGATGGAAACAAGTGTTGCTTTGAATAAAATTCACACGTCCAATTATTTTAAAATTTTCTGAGCTTTGAAAAATACACATTATATATATATAGGGTGATATCAATGAATATTTCGGACCCAATTTTGTGGAAAAAAACGAAACAAAAAATCGTATATAAAATGAACTATATGATAAAACGAAAATCCTCCCAATCCAAAAATCTAGAAATGCATGCATTTTCACATATGGTACGAAAAGTTGAGATTGTGACACATATACACAACGAGACCAAAAACACTGTGTCCGCTTCTTTAACCACATATTTTAAAATTTTGAGTTCCACACTTCTTCACATCTCATTAAGACAACGTTGTTGAAACATAAAGTTTTGGTAGCTCCTAATAAAACAACGAAAATTTGGCACCATATGGACTTTTTTATTTTTATAATCTTGACCGTTCAAACTCGTACAAACGCTAATAATATAGAAAATAGTTTAAAAAAACTAGATAGATCAATAGATAATCGGTGAATAGATATTTTTGACCGAAAACATAAATAATCGGTGAAACAGATAATACTCTTGAGTCTTGACTGAAAGATGAATTTGAATTTGACTGAGAATTTATAAATTATGTTGAAAAGATGAATTTGAATTTGACTGACAGATATATAAAATAATGTTCTTTAATTTTTCTCACCAATAAATTAAATCGGAGTTAAACTGAACCAGAAATAAAACCTTGATCGAACCGGAAGATTTTCTTAAGCTGGGTTTTATAAAAAGATCTGGGCCTGAAAGCCCACACGTGCGTAAACTTAAACGGCGACGTTGCAGAAAAGGCGGGAAAATGTAGTTTTGAGGTTTTTATTGCGCCGGCCTCAGATTTTCTAATCGCCGTCGTGAGAGTTCGCCGTCTCCGTTACCGAAATTGAAAAAACCGATACCGAAGATGAGTGGTCACGATCTCGAATTGGAGAAAGCTCTATTGCTAAGCTTAGCTACAAAACTCGGATTCGACGAAGATTCCGCGAAGAAATGTTTAGATCGATTCGTCTCTCTATACGGTACCAAATTTTAAATCTACGCCCTAATCGATTGGATGCATGTTGGGTTTGATGTTAATCTGAAATATTGATTTTGTGAATTGGTATAACAGGTGATGATGGTAAAGATTTCATAACTGTTGAGTATTGTGGAGATGATTTTCTGGCAGCGTTGGCTGATTTTGATCAAGGAACCGAGGAATGGGATGATATGCAAGCTATGGAGTCTGAAGCTCAAGGAACTTTGGCTGAAATGTTTGTTCAGTCTCGATCTAATATTGATGGTTTTGAGAGTGATGATGGTGATGATTCAAGAGCCGAAGTTCATGTTATTGAGGATTCTCCTGAACCGAAGACGAAGAAGAAGAAGATGCCGGAAGTGATGGATTTGGATTCTTCTAGTGATTGGGAAGATAATGATGATGATGATACAGATTTCAGGGTTACAAGGAGAACACAGACAGGTTCCAGGAATCATTCTTTGAAATCTATGGTAAGATCCTCAACATTGTTACAGTTACTGTTTTAATGGTGTTTGGAAGAAGAAAGAAGCAATTTTTTTTTGTTTGGCAATGCTAGACCCATTTTACATTTGTGGAGACTGTTGTCTAGATAAGGATGTTGTTAGATAAACGTTAACTGCAGCGTAAACGAAATGTTAAATCTAAATCTATGAGGACTAGCCTTTGGTAAGCTCTCTTTTTGTGTCTGTGAGTCTTTGAACATGGTCCTTAGAAACAGGTTTTAGTATGCTGATAAACAAAATACATGGTGAGAACTGTGAGATTACTGGTTTATGAAAGAACAGCCCTTTACTGCAAAGACTTGGCTTTTCATTCATTTGACAGTTAATGGGTTTGCTGTCTGTATCTCTCGTCACATCTTGAACTGTGTTTTCAGTAATGAATTTCTGATAGCTTCTGACACTATGTATATGATCTGATCTGCTTTTTGAAGGACTATTCTATGGAAGATTCAGTTACAACAATTTCAGGCAGAAAACCTTCTGTACAGATATCTGACAAGGACCATGGAACTCCGAGTTACGAAGAATTGCAGGTGTTGGATGATCTGGAATTTGCAAACTTGGTGATTTTTGGGAACAAGGAGTTTCGACCTCTGCAGCATCAAGCATGTAGAGCATCTCTGGAAAAGAAGGATTGTTTTGTTCTGATGCCAACGGGAGGAGGGAAAAGTTTGTGTTACCAGGTCATGCCCACTTTCCTCTACATCTAGATTCCTGAAGGCGTGATTTGAATTCTATTTAGGAGTAGTTAGTCAAATGACAATTAGTTTATATTACCACAAGCTGCATAGTAATTTTGTCTCTTTTTTTGTTTGTTTTACAGCTTCCTGCAACACTAAAAGCTGGAGTTACCATAGTTATATCTCCTCTGTTGTCCCTTATCCAGGATCAGATAGTTGCGCTGAACCTTAAGTTTGGAATCCCAGCAACTTTTCTGAACTCTCAGCAAACAACTTCCCAAGCAGCAGCTGTATTACAGGACCTCAGGTAAAGATCCTCTCTCCATTTTTTCACAGTATCCAAGTATCCCAGGCTTCATTTATCTTCTTTTTTTCCCTGATGGAGGGAGATATAATCATCTAGATGGTTTTTAAAGCTTGTATGTGCATTAAAATTTTGCTTGCAGGAGAGATAATCCGTCGTGCAAGCTCTTATACGTGACACCTGAGAAAATTGCTGGAAGTTCATCCTTTTTGGAGACACTAAAATGCTTAGACCGCAAGGTAGCCTGTTGAACTTTTCTTGTTGCTGCATAAGTAATACTGACAACAAGATTCCAGCTCTTAGAAAAATGTTAAAATCTTCTTCTATTAACAACAGGGACTGCTGGCAGGTCTTGTGGTTGATGAGGCTCACTGCGTGAGGTACTGTACTGTTCTACCCTTCTCTGGTGATCTGCATGAATATTCTCTGATTATTCATCACCAACACCAAAACTAGATTTCTGGCTGCGATCAAGGAAAATTTCGTTAATTTTTCAAATCCACAGATAATTTTCTGGTAACTATGTTATAGAATTCTGGTCCAGCATGTTGTAACCTAGTGGATACCAGTAGTTTCATTTCTGATTCAAATTAGATTTTTTTGGTTTCTGTACATTGTTCTGCAGCATAAAAACTGACTGTTCGTTTCTGGGTGTCTGCATCCAATATTCGATTATAAAACTCCCATTGAGTGGTTTTCATCTGACAAATGCTACTCCTCTTTTCTCTCAGCCAATGGGGACATGACTTCCGGCCAGACTACAGGGAATTGGGATGTCTTAAACAGAACTTTCCCCGTGTTCCTGTTATGGCTCTTACAGCTACAGCAACTGAATCAGTTTGTCAGGTAACAACCATCACCATGACTAGATCGTCTTGGAATTCATTGGAATGGATTAAGAGATTTATGGATTCCCATTTCCCTGGCTCTTTTGTTAGCCTCAAAACATTCTTACTTGCATTCTTTTGTAACATACATGTTTTTGTTCCTCATGACCTGAAGACCATTCCCATTTTGAGTTATGTTTTTCCTGAAAACAGGACGTACTAAAAAGTCTGAGAATTCCCAGTGCTCCGGTACTGAAGATGAGCTTTGATAGGATCAACTTGAAGTACGAGGTGATCAACAAGACCAAGGAGCCTCTAAAACAGCTCCAAGAGCTATTAAGAGACCGCTTTAAGGATCAATCTGGGATTGTTTACTGCCTCTCAAAAAGTGAATGTGTTGATGTTGCAAAGTTTTTGAATGAGAAATGCAAGGTGAAGACTGTTTATTACCACGCCGGTATGCCTGCAAAACAGAGAGTTGATGTTCAGAGGAAATGGCAGACAGGGGAAGTCCGTGTTGTCTGTGCAACCATTGCATTTGGGATGGGGATAGACAAAGCAGACGTGGTAAGTTAAGCATTTTCATAGCTATTGCACCTTTTTTTGCCACATTTCTCTGTTTTCTTAATCGGTTTTTGCTGCAGCGTTTCGTCATACACAACACCTTGTCGAAAGCGATAGAAAGCTACTACCAAGAGTCAGGGAGAGCAGGACGAGACGGGCTTCAAGCCCAATGTATTTGTTTATACCAGAAGAAAGACTTCAGCAGGGTCGTTTGCATGTTGAGAAACGGACAAGGCAGAAACATGGAGAGATTTAAGTCAGCCATGGCTCAGGCCAAGAAGATGCAGCAATACTGTGAGCTCAAGGTAACAATAGGAAAATCCACAACTGAAAAGCAAACGCTGTTAATTGAGCTTGTGTATATGGTGGATAATATGTTCAATACTTTACTAACCAAGTCTTAATCTACGAATGTTTCAGACGGAATGCAGAAGACAGATGTTACTAGAGTACTTTGGAGAGTCATTCGACAGAATGATTTGTAAAGGCAGTTTAAATCCATGTGATAACTGCGAAAAGAGTTAACGTAATCCTAATCAAATCTTCGAGGAGTTAACCTGTTGTGTATGTACAGTTTTGTTACATGACCAGAGTTAAACAGTCGAACCAATTGATGATGGTGTAAGTTATTTATATATTCTTCCTTACGTTACCTTGTAAATTTGAGTGTTTTCAAGGTTCTCATCACAATCTTTCAAGGTTAAGATTTTTTTTGGTTTTAGTACATGTAGAACAATGATCTCTACCCAAAATAACAACAAAAGAAAGGAACTATTGAAACTAAATTTCTTATTTATAATTTTCAGATACTGGATTAGCGATTTTCATTTTCATTGGTTGTTATTACCCTCTCTTTTAAATTTGATTGAGAAGTCCAGCGAAAGCCCTAGAAATGTGACACATTTGGATAAACTTATCAACATGATTCCAAACAACTTGCGGTTCACCAGAAGGTCCTTCAAACTCATCTTTGCATGAATAAGCATAGTCAAATGCTTTATAAGCAGCATCATATGCCAACCTGAAAGAGCTTTTGTTCAACAACTTTTTAGCTTTCTCAAGCTCTTTGTTAGCTGACCCATAACTATTGACACATGACACATAAGCCCTCTTGAGCTGCTTGTCCTTACCTGGGACTCCTGCATATTTCTTCATAAGTTTTTGGTTGTTCAGACCAAATTCTCGAGTTTTGTCGACTGCTACCTCGATGAGACGATGGAGGGTGATTGAGGTAGTTTTATGATCTGTGGTTAGCCATTTGATGCAAAAGCGATGGTCGAGAATTGTTGGCTGTTGACAGAGCTTATTGAGGAGCTTTTTTGTGACGATGTCTTTAGGAGAATAGCATGAAGACGAAGGGATGGTTATGAGAACAAGAAGAAGAAGAGAAAGGATGGAATATATGTTCCTTGTGATGCAAGACATACCCATTGTTTGCCTCTGAAGTGAATGATTTAGAGGTGTTAAGAGTGGAGTAGTTTATCAAATTTATAGTTGTTTCCCTCTCGTGGAATTGTAACTACTGTGCTAATGAATTGTTGACCCAATTTATTAGGTAGCTTAATATGTTTAGATAATTAATGCATTTGTTGATTTATATTTTCATTTTTGGGTTAGGAATTAATTGAGTGTGCATTAGTTCAACAACTGACCTCTGTTTTTTTGTTTTTTACCAATAAAATTAATTTTAAACAAGATTGATAGATGGAAAAATTTAAAGCCAAAACCCAAGTGAAGCCATATCCAAACTTATAAAAAGATCAAAGCTTTTTTTTTTAACATTCTTAATTTGTTTTCAAAGTTTGTTAACATTCTTAATCTTTTATGATGATTTTTTCCATTTTTTATATGCCAAAAATGAGATTTCATTTTTATAATGCATTAGTTGAGATTTCATTTTTATAAGGCATTAGTTGGAGAAATATGCAGGAGTCCCAAGTACGGTCATGTTTCTCATTACAAATCTTTCAAGGTTAAGATTAACTATATATTGAAACTAAATTTCTTATTATAATTTAGATACTGTATTTGCGATTATCATTTTCGTTTATTGTTATTACCCTCTCTTCTATATATGATTGAGAAGTCCAGCGAAAGCTCTGGAAATGTGACACATTTGGATTAACTTATCAACATGATCCCAAACAACTTGAGGTTCACCAGAAGGTCCTTCGAACTCATCTTTGCATGAATAAGCATGGTCCAATGCTTTATAGACAGCATCATATGCTAACAAGAAGGAGCTTTTAGTCAACAACTCTTTAGCTCCCTGAAGCTCTTTGTTAGCTAACCCATAACTATTGACACATGACTCGTAAGCCATCTTGAGCTGCTTTTCCGTACTTGGGACTCCTGCATATTTCTTCATAAGCGCTTCGTTGTTCAGACCATACTCTCGAGTTTTGTCGACTGCTACCTCGATGAGGCGTTGGAGGGTGATTGAGGCAGTTTTAAGATCTATGGTTAGCCATTTGATGCAGAACCCTTGATCGAGAATTGTTGGTTGTTGACAGAGTTTGTTGAGGAGCTCTTTTGTGACGATGTCTTTAGGAGAATAGCATGAAGATGAAGGGATGGTTACAAGAATAAGAAGAAGAAGAGAAAGGATGGAATATGTGTTTCTTGTGATGCAAGACATACCCATTGTTTTGCCTCGGATGTGAAGGATATAGTTTGTGTTTGTGATTGAATGATTTAGAGGTGTTAAGAGTGGAGTAATATATCAATATATATATTGTAAGTCATGTTATAATGAATTGTTGACCCAAATTATTATGAAGCTTAAACTGTTTACATAATCAATACATTTGTTGATTTTTATTTTCATTTTTTGGGCTAGGAATTTATTTAGTGTGCATTAGTTCAACAACTGACCTCTATTTATTTTACATAAATAAGACAAGTTTTTAAAAGGATTAAAATAAAATAAAATAAGAGTAATTGTTACAAATACCCATTCTCATTCTCATATAGTCATATACATATACTTATAATCACTACATATATCAACTTTTCATTAAACACATATATATACTCACTTTTAATTAATTACATAGTTATACACTTTTCATTAATCACATATATATATATATATCCACTTTTATATATACAGTTAACTTAAAGTTTTAAAATTTAGAATTTAAAGTTGGTCATAACAACGAAAAGGAATGAAATG
The DNA here is from genome assembly GCA_900406295.1 of Aurinia saxatilis. NCBI lineage: Eukaryota > Viridiplantae > Streptophyta > Magnoliopsida > Brassicales > Brassicaceae > Aurinia > Aurinia saxatilis. The sequence continues at coordinate 12,067 of OVAP01002036.1, read as the reverse complement.
GCTATAGCTCCTATATGAACTACTTGGAAATGGGTGTTTAATTAGTGTTTAATAAGTATTTAAGTTTAAGTTCTAAGATTTTATAGTGTAGGAGTTTACCAACCCCCAAACCTTATAAAATATTTTTAAATAGATAAAAAAGTGGATACATATATGATTAAAAATATGGGAAAAGGGTATTTGTGATCCCCGAATTTTAAAGCCAAATCCCATATGAATCCCGATCGAAACTTATAAAGGATCACATTTGTTTTATAACAATCTTAACATGATGTGTTACATAAACTGAATTCATAAAGATTGTAGATTATTTGTTTATTCCAAACCATAGTGCACTTATTTAGAATTTGAGTTTTGATCCGCAGTAAAAAAATAAATATAAATAAGTATTTTTGACCGTATGTACAATAAGGTTTAGAAAATATCAAAAGACTATGAATTTAAACAAAATTATTTTGACCTTGTTTTCATAAATCAAATTTAAATTCGACAGAAATATTGAATGCCAAGGGGTATGTGATCCGAGTTAAATCCACCTGTTACATACTCAAGTATGCAATAAATGTACCAGGACTGTAATGGTGGTTTCAAATCTGGTCTGAAATAGTGTGCATATAAATAAAAAGTATATCCAAACATTTACTTTATTAAATTCTTGGTCTAACTGCTATAATCATAATCTGTTAAAACGAGCACATAATTATTGGTAAAATCCAGTTTCTACCACTTAAATTTTTTCTTATCTGGATCACCATCAATTGTCACATATACAATAATCACACAACATCAACACTAATAATAATAATCTGCTGAACTTTAGTTAACTGACCACATCAAATAAACACATCAATCACACTAAATTTGACATTAAAACTTTGAGAAAAGAATGTTTCCTTTAATTCGTCACTAGTGATGATGACTCTGTATTTAACAATAACACAATGTACAATATCTTAACTCGCTTAAGATTAAGAAGCTAAAACGACCGCAATAATAAGTCCTTTTTGTTTGCACAATTGGTTCATTCCGTTAGTTAACAAAAAAACAAGACAAGTTCCTCACTTCATTTCCAAATAAAATAATATATTAAATTTTGATTGGAAATCTCTTTACAATAACACTAAAATTAGTCTGTTTAATTTCATTTTCATTTTTGATACAGAAAACAATGAGAGACATTAAATTTGCAGAGGTGGAAAGAGAAAGAGATTGGTTCCCAAAATTCAAAGTCGTTCTTTCTCTTTATTGTCACATCAATTCACACTCTGCATCTCTGTTTAATACAAAACCTCTCTCTTCCCCGCTGCTTCTCCTTCCTCTCTTCTCCAAATCCCAAAATCCCAAATTTCCCAAAAATATCCTAAAATCAGATCCAAATTTCCAAATTTTCTACATTTTCACTCTGTTTGTTCTGACCCATTTCTCAAAAATCCAAACTTTTGCTTCTCTCGTCGTGTTTCTAACCTACCCTGTGTCGTTTTGGGTTTAAGACTCTGTGAAAGGGCTTACTTTGGTTTTAGGGTTTCGCCACCATTTTGATTGGTAACGTTGAGAAGACTTCGAATTGGGTACCATTCTACTCATTTTTGGATTAATTTGATTTTGTCTGTATTCCTGATTTATCCTGTTGTTAACTGTTTTAATGTCACTATCCAAAGTTTGTTCCTTTCTGTCCTTTTCGATTGAGAAACTTAACGGATATTTCACCTGAATTAGTTAGCTGAGCTTTGAGTAAATATATTTATGGATTTTGTACAAGTGATTCTATTGTTGTGTTATCTTGTAGAGGATAGAAATGGAAGCTGTTGAGAGGAAACGATCCAGAGGAGGGTTTCTTAATCTTTTTGATTGGCCTGGTAAATCTCGGAAGAAGCTCTTCTCCTCTAGCTCCACTTCACAACTCTCTGGTAATTAGTCCTTACCATCTCGGTTTTAAATGTGTTTGGTTTCAGTTTATAAAGGTGCTTGTCCTGAATCTCTTGGTTGATTTCTTTTGGTATGTATTAATTTCTTGTCTAAGTCTATGCATTTCTTTGTCACTTGTTTGAGATCTCTTATTCATAGTCCTGTATATATATGTGTGGATGTAGAAAGTACACTTGTTGATTCAAAGAAGTTTACTTTTTTTTTTAATCTGCCTAGGCTTCTTGTGCAATAGACTCAAAGTCCTGTCTTCTTTGTTTGTTTTAGAAGAATTGAAGCAAGGGAAACAAAATGCTCAAGACCCCTCAAAGTCATGGCCCTCGCCGGTAAGGCTTCTCAATAACCAGTTTTGTTCCATGTTCTTTTGAATCTAGCGAGTGTTAGGAACCAATAGGCTTGGATCTGATCTTTTTTAGCAGATTGAGGGTGTTGAGACTCGAAAGAGTTCGAGTTATAATCCGAGAAGTGACTCAAGTTGTTCTACATCTACAGTTACTAGTGATGATGGCCTAGGATCCAGAGCTCCAAGTGTGGTTGCAAGGCTCATGGGTTTAGAGTCTCTACCTGTATCGAATTCCCTGGAACCTCGGTCTGATCCTGAGTTTGATCCTTTTTTCTCCTCCCGCAAGGCAAGTACATGGAATGCTTATGAGCATCTCGGCTATGTAAATCTCCGCACTGACTACGATGGTATTTCCTGGGACCATTTGGATTCAAGAATGGATCATAAAGAGCGAAGCCGACCTATTGAGCGCTTTCAAAGTGAGACTTTACCTCCAAAGTCGGCCAAACCAATCTCTGTCACTCACAATAGGCTCTTGTCACCTATCCGGAGTCCTGGTTTTGTTCAGTCCAGGAACCCTGCTTATGTAATGGAAGCAGCTTCGAGAATGATTGAGCCAAGTTCTCGGATAGCTGCTAAAGCAAAGTTTCCATCAACTGATTCTTCTTCTTCACTTCCAATGAGGATAAGAGACTTGAGAGAGAAACTAGAAGCTTCACAGAAAGGACCAAGCCCTCATATTTATAATGATTCCCCCAACAATAAGTATTCAAGAGGAAAGCAAGATGAAAAAAGAAGTACATCATTACTCAAGACACAGGAGACGAAGTTATTGGGAAAAAGCAATTTTGATGGTTTGAAGAATAAAGCTAAGCGGCCTTCTGTATCTCCACTCACAAAGGCCAACACTACTCATAGGCAAGACAGTTCAATTCCCTCGAGTAGTAACAGAGGCCAAAAGGGGAAGATGGAAACTCAAAACCGTGTAATAAGAAATGGCCTCAAAGAATCTTCTGCTAGCAATGGGAAAACTGTGGTTAAGCCAAGTAACAAACAGAACCAATTCGGTGTGAACCAATTCGGTGTGAACCAATTCGGTGTGACGTCTGTTTCAAACCAGAAAGGCAGCAAAGTGATGAACAAAGCTGTGAACAAGGTTTTGGTGGAAGGCGGAACTACATCTAAAAAGCCTGTTCTTACAGCAACATTGGCAGAAAAGAACACTACTTCATCTTTGTCCCGCAAAAAGAATCTTCCCCGCAACATAAAACCACCAAATGGGGTGCAAAAACCTGGAATTAACAGTGATAAACGCATCAAAAGGGGTGAGAAGTTGATCAAATGTAACATCACTGTTGATGACGGGGTGAAGACAGGCGAAGATGATCAGAAGGACATAGATGTGATTTCATTCACTTTCTCTTCCCCAATAAAGGGTTTATCATCCAATTCAAGATCCTCTACTCACACGACCGATCAGGATACAGAATCTGCACTTAGTTTCAGCAAGATGAACGGTGAATCGCTAAACATTCTGTTGGAGCAGAAGCTTAGAGAGCTAACCTCTAAAATTGAGTCATCTTGCAGTAGCCTTACTCAAGAAGAGACGTCTTCAGGCTCCATTTCAAAGGATTGGATGAATGGGACAATATCATTGCCATCAGATGATCTGGATAGAGATTTACGAGAGAGTGAATCTGTTTCTGACTGTACTTCATCATTTTACAATAACCAAATAGTTCAGGTTAGTTATATGGCTTATACCTTCATCATTTTAGTAGCTTACTATATTTGTATTTCTGACTTACTGGTCTTGGGAAATTTCATATTCTGTATGATGCAGGCAGAAGAGCAGGAAGTTAACAGCTTCAGAACTGAAACAGAAGCCCAGGATTTCAAAATCTTCTGTAGTAACAGTTTCATAAACTCACGCAGTGAATTTCACCAGGAGACTGAAGAAACAGATTTCTCAGGTTTTAGCCCTTTATCAGACGCTGAAGAAGGCCATGATTGGGAGCTAGAGTACATAAAGGAGATCATAGCTTCGGGACAAATGATGGTTGAAGAATTCTCCCTAGGGATGGCTACTGATGTAATATCGTTGAGCCTCTTTGTGGAACTTGAAGGTAAGAGAACTGCACGAGGCAAGATCGAAAGAAAAACGTTGTTCGACTTTGTGAACGAATTCCTATCATTAAAATGCGAGAATATGTTCATGGGAAGCCGCAGAGGAATGTTGGTGGTAGAAGAGAATTTAGCTGAAGAAGTGAAGAAAGAGATACAAAGATTGAAGAAGATGAGAGAGATGATGATGGATGAACTTGTTGAACATGACATGAGCAATGCTGAAGGAAAATGGCTTGATTACAAGAGAGAGACTTTTGAAGAAGGAACTGAGTTTGAAGAAGAGGTATTATCTGACTTAGTCGATGACTTAATTGAGGATTTTCTCTTGTGTTTCTAATAACTTAGTCTTGTAGAAGTTTATGTAATTTCACACAATGTATTCTTTCTATACGTTAAAACAAAGATTAGGCTGAATAACATTCCCTGTGCATCTCTCAAATGGCAAATAGTGAAAGACATTTTTCATTCCTTCGTTTTGGTAAATATAGCCGAGCAAAGCAATCATGTGGAAAGAAAATGCGAAAACGGCACGGAGTCCTACTTGATGATATAAAAACGGGAAGAGTCGTAATGAAAGAAAACGAGAAAAACGGCATCGAGTCCTAACTCATATATGAAAACGAGAGGGCGTTTCTGTGGAAGTGTGGTTTTAAAAAGGGAAAAACACAAAAACCAGGGGTGTTCCGAGAATCGAACTCGGGACCTCTCGCACCCGAAGCGAGAATCATACCACTAGACCAAACACCCTTATCGATGGTTAAGCAACATTAAAAATATTTGTGTGTACAAATATTATCGTCTTTGACTTCCCCTGTCTGCAGAACTCTTGTAGTTCTTCAAAATCAGAAATTTTTCGAATCACATCAGTGTTTGTTTTCCTCTCTTTGCTCAAAACCCTATAAGCTCCAATGGGTTCTAACAAGAACGTAAGCTTCTCTGATTCTCTCTGGTTTACTTTGAGTTAGGTTACGGTAATGAAATCTGAGTTTGGTTCGGTTTTGTAGGTAGCTGGTGTTGATAACACCTTTAGAAAGCAGTTCGATGAAGAAGAGATTCTGGAACGAGCCCGTGAACGCGACAAGAAGGTCTTTTTCTAATTTCTCAATCTCTGACTTGTTGAATTTTCGATTTTGGAAGCTAAATTATGTTTGGTTTTCTTCTGGATGCAGGAAGCAGATCGGTCCAAATCTCGGCGTAGGGTTTACTTCTCTAATTCAATTTTATGATTTTGTAAACTTTTTGATGATGTTAATTAGGGTGTTGTGTCTTTGTAGCTAAAGGTCCTCCTGTGCAAAGAGCTCCTTTGAAGCATAGAGATTATCATGTGGACTTAGAATCTCGTTTGGGCAAGACTCAGGTGATTTTTATCTCTTCTGGTCTTTTTAATTTGCTGGATTTGAATTTGATTTGGATAGAAATTTGCAACCTTTGAATGGGTTTATCTAGAGTTTAGGAATGGAACTATTCGTGTGACTTGAATTGAACATAAATTTGGAACCTTTGATTTTCTTTATCTGAAAGACGAAGATTTTATGAATGCAAGTTGTGTCTAGTTGTTGTTGGATGAGAGTTTATTACTCTGCTGAGTTATGGATGATGTTTCTATCTGAGACTCTTTTACATAATGCGTTTACATTTTAGGCATTGCGCATTTGGTTTTGGTTAAGAGATGTGTTAAAACTACCCCGATTTGAGTATCAATCCTGCTTGAGAATAGTTAATAATATGTGTTGGCTAGTGTTTTATAAGAAGCTCGGTTGTACAATTCCCTTTACATACATATGACGTTTTGTGAGTATCTGCTCTCTTGTTACTGTTATAAGGTCAGCATTGATGTGGTGTATGATTGATCTGGGTATTGCACAATGTTTATATATGATCTTGAGTCAACATTAGCTGGTTTGATAACAATCTTGTTCTTGTTTTCCTCTGATATTAAAGTTTTTTGAATGAAAGGTTCCTCAATAATCTAAGTCTCTCTCTTGTTTATATTACCAGGTTGTTACACCGGTAGCGCCATTAAGTCAGCAGGTAATGGATTTTTCTAGCCTTACTTCAGATTATGACCATTAAACCGAAATTTGTGGTCACACTAGAATCGTTTGATGATCTTTCTCTTCCCAGGCCGGTTATTTCTGTCGAGTTTGTGATTGTGTGGTTAAAGATTCGGCAAACTACTTGGATCACATAAATGGGAAAAAACGTAAGTACTGACTCTTAATCTGTCTTTTTACTAACAAGTCAAACTAAGAAACCAGATTATTTTGCAGTATGTAAACTCAACTGGACGGTTGTGATATTTTTGTTTCCCACAGATCAAAGGGCGTTGGGAATGTCTATGCGGGTGGAGAGATCATCTCTTGAACAAGTAAAGTTTTTCTCCCAGACATATATGGTTCATTGCTTTCATGGGTTTTTTGCATATGAGTGAATCTGAGACAGAAGGGCTTCTGGTTTGAATGCGTTAGGTCCAAGAGCGGTTTGAGGCTTTGAAGAAGCGCAAAACGCCAGGAACTTTCACAGAACAAGGTAAGAGTTCTGAGAGGACCCATCTCTGAGTTATGTATAAAAAATTGTAGTGGTCATCTTATACCTTGAATTGGGAATAGATTTGGACGAACGCATCCGGAAACAGGAAGAAGAAGAGGAAGAACTAAAACGGCAACGTCGGGAGAAGAAGAAAGAGAAGAAGGCAAGTCTTTTTACATAGATGTGTTCTTGACCCCTCTCCTTTTATTTCCTCCTTTGATTGGCTTTTTAGAATCTGACTTGGGTTTTTTTTTGTTGTTGCATATTCTGGTTTCAGAAAGCCAAGGTGATAGAAGAGGAGCCTGAGATGGATCCTGAGGTTGCAGAGATGATGGGATTTGGGGGCTTTGGATCTTCTAAAAAATCATGAGGATCACTTGTGTTTTTATGTTCTAAACGTTTTGATCCGAAGTTTAAAACTTTGTAATCTCACATTACAAAAATGAAAACATCGTTTCATTGTGCGAGAGGGAAATTTGTATCTTTTAATCATTTAGAATATTTGACATTTAGAAGTCTTGACGCAAGCGTTAGACTAATATGCTTAGTGGCCACATTTGCAATCTCAAATTCGTGGTTCAAAAATTAAATAGCTTGTCAATTTGTTGACCTTGAACATTGTTATCTCCGAAATTAAAGATGTTGGATAGTCGATGGATTTGGGTTGGAACCATTGTCGGATTTAGGTTGGAACCATTGTCGACAACTTTAATTAAGGTGATGATATAAGACAAATTTTTTTTATAAAGTTTTACAATTTTAGTAACATAGTAATTATTAAGAAATAGTTTCCTCGAATTTCTGGTTCAAAAAATCAATTTTTAAAAAAAATTATTATGTTACTAAAATTGTAAAATTTTCTAAATTTTATTGAAACTATTATGTTACTTTAATGATTAGATCCATAATACATGAAGATTCTCATTATTAGATGAGTCAAAAAGATATCAGTACCTTAATATTTAACTTAATTTTGGAGAAATCTTTAACTTAATTGTGGTAACATAATGGATAACTAAAGTTAAAGATTTTTTTACTTTTTACTATGATCTTTAAAGCATTCAAAAATATTAATATATTGATATCATTTGGTAATTTTGAAAAAAATACACAACTTTTGTGTGTATTATACCACTAAAGTTAAAGATTTTTTTTTTTTTAGTTATCAAAATATTAAGGTACTAATATCATTTAGTAATTTTTGAGAAATAATCAATTTTTGTGTGTATTAAGTATTAACCCACCAATTTTAAATTTTTTAGTATGATCTCTAGTGGAGTCCAAAATATTAAGATATTGATATCACTTGGTAATTTTGGAGAAGTACTCAATTCTCATGTGTATTAACCCACCAAAGTTAAATATTTTTTAATTTGTTTAGTATGATCTTTAAGGGAGCAAAATATTAATGTATTGATATCATATTGGTAATTTGGGAGAAATACTCGATTTTTGTTTGTATTAACCCACCAAAATTAGGGATTTTTGAACTTTTTAGTCAGATTTAAAACGAAGTCCAAAATATTAAGGTATTGATATCATTTTGTTATTTTGGAGAAATACTCAATTTTTTGTGTGTATTAACCCACCAAAGCTAAACATTTTTTAAATTTTAAATATGATCATTAACGTCGTCCAAAATATGAAGGTATTGATATCATTTAGTAATTTTGAAGAAATACTAAATTTTTGTGTGTATTAATCCACTAAAGTTTAATATTTTGAATTTTTTAGTACAATCTTTAACGGAGTCTAAAATATTAAGGTATTAATATCATTTGGTAATTTTGGAGAAATACTCTATTTTTGTGTGTATTAACCCACCAAAGTTAAAGATTTTGAACTTTTTAGTATGATCATTAAAGCATCCCAAAATATTAATTTATTGATATCATTTGGTAATTTTGAAAAAAATACACATTTTGTGTGTGTATTATCCCACTAAAGTTAAAGATTTTTATTCTTTTTAATTATCAAAATGTTAAGGTACTGATATCATTTAGTAATTTTTGAGAAATACTCAATTTGTTTCGTGTATTAAGTATTAACCCACGAAAGGTAAAGATTTTAAATATTTTAGTATGATCTCTAGTGGAGTCCAAAATATTAAGGTATTGATATCACTTGGTAATTTTGGAGAAGTACTCAATTCTCATATGTATTAACCCACCAAAGTTAAATATTGTTTAATTTGATAAGTATGATCTCTAACGGAGCAAAATATTAATGTATTGAAATCATATTGGTAATTTTGGAGAAATACTCGATTTTTGTTTGTATTTACCCACCAAAGTTAAAGATTTTTGAACTTTTTAGTCTGATTTAAAACGGAGTCCAAAATATTAAGGTATTGATATCATTTGATAATTTTGGAGAAATACTCAATTTTTGTGTGTATTAACCCACCAAAGCTAAACATTTTTGAAATTTTAAATATGATCTTTAACGTAGTCCAAAATATGAATGTATTGATATCATTTAGAAATTTTGGAGAAATACTTAATTTTTGTGTGTACTAATCCACTAAAGTTAAATATTTTTGAATTTTTTAGTACGATCTTTAACGGAGTCCAAAATATTAAGGTATTGATGTCATTTGGTAAATTTGGAGAAATACTCAATTTTTGTGTGTATTAACCAACCAAAGTTATATTTAAAGCATTCCAAAATATTAATATATTGATATCATTTGGTAAATTTGAAAAAATACACAACGTTTGTGTGTATTATCCCACTAAAGTTAAAGATTTTTTTAATTTTTTTTTTGTATCAAAATATTAAGGTACTGATATCATTTAGTAATTTTGGAGAAATACTCAATTTTCGTGTGTATTAAGTATTAACCCACCAAAGTAAAAGATTTTTAAAATTTTTAGTATGATCTCTAGTGGAGTCCAATATATTAAGGTATTGATATCACTTGTTAATTTTGGAGAAGTAATCAATTCTCATATGTATTAACCCACCAAAGTTAAATATTTTTTAATTTGTTGATCAGTATGATCTTTAACGGAGTAAAATATTAATGTATTGATATCATATTGGTAATTTGGGAGAAATACTTGATTTTGTTTGTATTAACCCACCAAAGTTAAAGATTTTTGAACTTTTTAGTCTGATTTAAAACGGAGTCCAAAATATTAAGGTATTGATATGATTTTGTAATTTCGGTGAAATACTCTTTTTGTGTGTATTAACCCACCAAAGCTAAACATTTTTGAAATATTAAGGAAGAAAAACCAATTAGCATTTCATAATATGCATACCATAAACCGAAGACTAGTGATTTATCTGATAATCATCTGAGTATGAGAGAGTAAAGCAAAACTAGTTACATCTTCTTGGTTGTATACAGACTTGAGTAAGCGTCCAAGTTCCTCATTCTTTCTTATAAGAAAGTTTAGATCAGGATATAGAACCTGACGAAAATTTCAAGAATGCAGAATCGTAAGTTAAAGAAGATACAGTTTCGTCCATATCAAAGCAAGTAAAAGTCAGAGATATCAGAGCAAGAAGAAACAGAGATAACAGAGCAACTTTTTCGAATATTTTAATTAGGATTTTTTATAAAACAAAAAAAAAACTAATCTTTATGCCTTATTATAAACTTTTAATTAATTATTTCTGAACCAATATTGCATTTTCAAATACAAATTATAGTTAGTCATCTTACATTTCAAAAAGTTATATCCTTTCTTCTTTTAAAAGACCTAAAATATTTCATTCTTTTCTACTGAAACTTCATAATAACTAAATATACAAATTCTTTTTCTTAATTTTCAACCATTTTAAAAAGTTGTCAGGTTTGGACGAAAGAAATAGAATACCCAAATATTAAAAAAAACAGATAATCAAATATCTACAAATACAAATATTTCTGGTTAGTTTACGTGATGACGTCAGTTTCTTTCCACGTCAGCATTTTGTTTGAGAGAATTGACTTTTGACTGACTATGTGTCAACTCATAGCTGGACTAAAAGTGACTTTGGATCACCTTGTCCACTAAATACAATTTTTTTGTCATGCTTTGGACTCAGTATTCTCTTTGATTATTGATAGAATATGTTGCTGATGCTTGCGCATATGAGACTAATCTTTTCCAACTCGTTATTGCATGAACAAGAAATGTTTCCTTATAATTTTATTGACACTCTAATAATGGATCAGTATAGTAATAAATTTAAATGAGAAAGCCAAAATCAATATTTTCTATTAAAATGGGGTTTGAATTAGCACACTAGCACTTTTGGTAATTACATGACCCCAAGAGAAGAAGCTAAAAAGCCTTAGTACTATACAAAACCATCACTAGTCCTAATTATGTCTACAAATCAAAGTGAAGGCATTGGACCATCGAAGTTGAAGTACTGAACAAAATCAATATTAACAAATTCGCCGCCGATCTGAAAGTCTTCATTGGGATGCATCTGTTCCATGTTCTGTTTCTTAGTGTGACTATAAATACAATTAGAAAGATCTGAGTTTGATGTGGAAAATATTTATCTTATAATTGTTGTTGGTTAGCTCAAGATAAGTCCAAAACATAAAATCTAATTAAGAACATAATTAATTAGGAAATTTTTAATTAACTAAACTTTTTGTTGTTGATGATTATAGGATGAATGGGTGGTTTGTAGGGTTAATATATCAGTGATATTTAGCTATCGTCAGTGATATTTAGCTATCGTCAGGGGAAATTTGAAGTTCGTCATCTTGGCTTTTTGAAGACATGGACAGAATCAGTGGATTGTCTGATGAATTGCTGGTTAAGATATTATCTTATGTTCCTACAAAAGATGCAGTCTCCACTAGCATTCTGTCGAAACGATGGAAAAAATATGTTTACTATTTGCAAGTCTTGATTCTTTGTTTTATCCGGCCACTGAATTTTGTAACATTTTAATCTTTGTGTTTAGAAAACAACAATGAAAGTCACGTTTTCATCACACTTATCCACCTGAATTACCTTAATATATTGCAAGGATGACTCTGCAGTCTGCACATTATTGGTATAGTAACATGCCAACCAGTAAAGGGGCTGTCTCCTTCAAGCATATGATATCAATAAGTGCCACTCGTGGATACATTTATTTTCTTCAGATCTTGGAAGTTATCAATAATATTTGTAAATCTGGATCCGCAAAACCTTGTAAAAAAAAAATTCAAGCTTTTTGTGAAATATCATAAAAGAACAATTTGAAGTA
>OVAP01002035.1:0-20996 GCA_900406295.1 Aurinia saxatilis | reverse complement strand
ACCACCGAGGAAGAATCAGCTAAGATGATCGGTTGCTTGGAAATCCGTTGGGAAGTAAGACCAAGTCTTCGAGCGACTGTCTGCGACATGACATTAACTGGGGCACCAATATCACATAGAGAATCTTTCATCTTCATTCCATGGATCGAACAATCGATGAACCTTCCCGGACATACCAACTTCTCCAACTTCTTTAGGGTGTGGGGAGAGAGTTCTTCTTTGGCAATGTGCATAAGCTGAATGTTGATAGCTTTGATCTCTTTAAGTACCAATCGCGCACTGTCCTCAATGCTGATATTGGGTGCACTTAGTTGCTTAATGTAGCTCTTAATGGCCGGCGAATTCTTGATAAAACGATACGAAGGAGATTCCATAATCACATTCCTCAAAATGGATTGCCTTTTAGCTTCAATCTCCTTCTCTAATTGTTTCTCAGACTTCATGGAAGGCACTGAAAAGGGGACTTTGGGATGATAGACGCTTTCGGATGCTGAAACAGCTAGATTTGAACGTGTTGGCTCTGTTCCGTCTGGGTGTCAATCGACACTCCCAGTGGTGTCGATCGGATTGACACTCCCAGTGGTGTCAATCGGATCGACACCACGCCATTCTGAGCTGTTTCTCTTAAGGTTTCGAGCTCGTGTCGAGAGGAGCTTCTGTGTTGTGCGTCGACATGTGATGGTGTCGATCGACACTGTCCAAGGTGTTGGTCGACACCTTGTTCTGAAACAGACGTGGAAGGTGTTTGTCCCGGAAGGTGTTGAACGACACCCTTCTGGTGTCGTTCGACACTGCTATGTATCGCAAATATAACTTCTTCGTCTTCTTTGAATTCTTCAGTCAGCTATCCATCATCTTCAGTCAGCTCCTCGTCGTATTGAAACTCTGATTCATATTTGTCTTCATCCACACGAACTGTATTGACAAAGACTTTGGGATTTTGGTCCGTTTTTGCTGGAAAAAAGCCTTCTTGTCTACGAATGGCTTCGGCTGTTTGAGCCACTTGAAGATCGGTCTTCTTCAAATTAGTGGCCAACTGCTCTATCTTCCCATTCAAGTTAGTATAAAGATCCTCAATCTTTCCATTGAATCCCACCATCATCTTTTGTTGACCTTCAAGGATTTGTTCGAACATTGACTTTGTTTCATTGTCTTGAGCCTTTGGAGAATGGTATGATGTATTCCCATAGTCCCTTCCTTCACCGATCGTTTTCTGATATCCACTATTAAACGGATTATTGTAGGAAGGCTTGTTGTATTGGCCATTGTTGAATGAGAATTTTTGCCCATAGTTGCCACCAACATAATAACATCTTCCTCTTCGACTACCTCCTTTGTGTCTTCAATTCCAACAAAAGAAACACTCTTCTTAGTGGCTTTTATCATAAAGTTGATATTTTGGGGCATCTCCTCGATCCTTTGAGACTCAACTGAATTCACCTTCTTGGACCTATCATATTTCATTCCTCCTTTATTGTCAGAGCTAGCCTCCAAGTTCTCAATCAACTTGTAAGCACCCTCCTTGATTTGTGTCATGAAATCACCATTGTTGGACAAGTTGAGTGCAGTCTTGTAATCCCAATTGACACTATCATAGAAGAGGCCTAGTAGTTCCTCATCGGTGTAGCCATGATGAGGGCACTCCATCTTGTACACCTTGAAGCTCTCCCATGCTTCACAAAAAGACTCACCGGATATTTGCTGAAAATTGGTGATCCTATTCTTCAAGACCATTGTCTTAGACTTTGTGAAAAAGTGGTCAAGAAAAGCTGCTCTAATCTCTTCCCAAGTGCGAAGAGATGCTGGAGGTAGAGCTTTAAGCCACTTTTCCGCCTTATCAGCAAGTGAGAAAGGAAACAGCATACACATGCTGTAATCACTAGGCGTGCCATTGGTGATGGTGTTGCACATGCGTTCATAATCATCAATATGATCCATCGGGTTCTCATGAGCCTGGCCATAGAACTGATTTTGCTTCACCAAGGCAATCATCGGAGGCGTGACTTCATTGCTTTGACCAAGGACACGAGCAGGACATATGGATGCTCGGTCTGAGTAGAAAGAGTGTGGAATATTTGAAGCTCCAATGGTGTCAGCTTGTTAGTACGCAGCTGTTTAAATTCCTCATGCATCTTCCTCATCTGATCAAGGAGAGTAGCATTGTCAATTTGATCAGGCATTGTGGCTATTTAACTTGACATACCAAAGTGAAACTAGTTAGTAAATAAAAATAAAATAAAATCAAAGGAAACAAGCAATAAAATCCTAAAATTAAACTAATACTCTAGAACTAGTATGCAAGTTAATTGGTCCCCGACAACGGCGCCAAAACATGATATACAAAAGTTTATTTTTTGTATTTAACCGGAAGAGCACAACTAAAGCGATGTAGTACTTAGGGATCGAATCCACAAAGACCAATAAATTGCAAACTAATTAAATAAATTCCAAATTAACTCTAGGACATGGGTTTTTAATGTAATAAACTACTGCAAGTGACTAGTGATTTTAAGTGAAGGTTTTAAACAATTAAAAGCAAGGTTAGGCTTCTTCAGGTAAATACTCAAAACTACAGCCAGACGCGTCGAGTGTCGATCGACACTAATAGTGGTGTCGTTCGACACCGCACGGTTAAAGAAGGTACCGAACTTAATTCTAGAACATAAACAATATGTAAAACAAACCAACTCTCATTGTGAATACTATCTTAATCTAATTCCTAGCAAACCAAATCTCTTTGCGAATCCGAAGGAATTAAACTAGCAATGAGAACCTATTTAATTGTTCACAATTTCTAAGCCAAATCTCTTTAAACCTAGATAAATTGCTCTCCTAAGGTTAGTTCCAGCAATTATTAACACTCTCGTGTCTAATAATCTACCTATGATCTAGTTCAAGGGTAGCTAATATGTGAACTAGCAATGAGCACAAACCTAGAAGATGAATTAAGGGTCTAAACCTAATTTAGACTTATGACAAACAATTATTCATCTAAACCCTAGGAACCCTAAGCCTAACAAAGGAATTACTCAGACATAGCTAAACAAAACATCATGCAATTTAATTGAAAGCAATAAGATATCACAGAGAAACACAAAGGGTTCAAGACATCTCTCTCCTTAAAACTCTCTCAAAGTAAATTAATGCATAAGCCTAAACAATGGTCAAAACCTAGTATTTATATGCTCATAAACATCTGCCCCTTGGGTAAAATAAGGAAAGCTCGATATTCCTTTTTTTCTGAACAATAATTGAAAATTTCTTTTTTTTTGTCCGCCAGAATGACATGTCTTCACTAAAACCGTCATATCTCCTCAACCAATAATCAGAATGAGTTGAAACAAACCGCCAAAATGAAGATAACTCATTTTCCTATGTCGTGAGATTAAAATTCATACGGGAAGACCTTCGTCTGACACGATTTTTAAGGAACTTCGAACTGTTTTTGCATTGTCATTCCACTTATTTGCTTCATTTTGCTCCATAATTTCTCCTAAATTCATCAAGTGACCAAAACTCGTCCATGCACATAAAGCGACTCATTTGGACTCTAATAATAATAATATAGACTCGATAAAATAAATAATTATATATTTATTTATCATAAAAACAGGTGAAATACGAGATATATCAGGATACAATTACTGAAATTGTACAATTCTTTAACGTAGGTTTCATGCCACTTGCTACCAATGCCACAGTCTTGGCACTTGTTCCCAAAAGGCCAGGAGCTTCAAGAGTCTCTAACTTTCAGCCTATCTCGCTCTGCAACACCCTATAAAAAGTCATATCCAAGATTCTGGTTAGTAAACTCAAACCATTATTACCTGAGCTTATTCAGAAGAACCAAACGGCCTTTATAAAGGACATACTATTAGTAGAAAACACATTGCTGGCTTCTGAGAAAGTAAATGGGTACCACAAGAGATCTGGCACTAAATGTATCACACTAAAGGTGGACATAGCTAAGGCCTTCGATACTATCATGTGGGAATTCATTTTCTCGTGTTTGCAAGCTATTGAGGTCCCTTCTATCTACTTACATTGGCTTAGAGGTTGTTTATGTAACACCACTTTCTCAATTGGTTATAATGGGTCAGTACATGGGTATTTCAAGGGTAAAAGAGGGCTCAGGCAGGGAGACCCGCGTTCTCCCTACTTGTTTGTTTTGGTTATGAACTGTTTGTCACTACTACTAAATAAGGCAGCCAGAAAATGGAGAGTTAACTTACCATCCAAAATGTCATAATGCAAAGTTGACCCACCTTTGTTTTGTTGATGACCTACTCATCTTTATGGATGGCTCGCTGAAATCTGTCCAAGGTGTTCTGAAAGTGTTAGCAGAATTTGAGGAAATGTCTGGACTAGCTATAAGTAAAGAGAAGACAAATTTCTTCTCGTCAAGTCTTACTGAAGAGGAAGCTGAATCTATTAAGCAAACAATAAGGTTGTCAAGAGGTGTGTTACCGGTGCGCTGCTTAGGACTGCCTCTATGCACAAAGAAGCTGTCTATGTTGAATTGTGCCCCTCTGCTTCAGCAAATCAAGATTTAATTCATTTATGATTTCAGACTTTTGTATTAAACTTATAACTGGGCTGTGGGCTCGTTTGTAACTTGGGCTACCTTGCTTTAAATAGAATACCCATTTTAAAAAAAAAAAAAAAAAAAAAAAAACTAAATTGATTAGATGATAGGTGACGAATACGGACCACTAAAGTCCTAGTCACCAGGTATCTTGCCTTTCTTATTTTTGTGGAATTCTCCTTGCTATGTTTCTGACATTTATTAAAAATTATACACTTGATAACAATTTCCAGACAAACTTATTACATTTACGACCTAAAAAAGCCTATCATGTCATTCTACCGATTTGATATATAGAATAAATACCTTTTGACATTAGTTGTTTTATCAAATATATTCGGTTTTAGAGAGAACAAAAACATATATAAATTTTAATCATAATAGTAAAACAAATTTAAGAATGGTTTTGGACAGTCAAATGACTCAAATCTGAGAAGTAGTTGGAATATTATACTATTTTAAAGGAAATTTTACCGCCAATATATAAATATTTTCTCTAGCAGACTCTCCCTGTCTATTGGTTATTTCCAACTTACGAGAAAGAGAAATAAATTGTGATACTATTTGTGTTAAATTGTGATAGTGCATGTGCTATTTGAATGTTTACCAACATGTCAGATGTGGGAAATTTCATGGATACTAATTGCGATGATAAGATTTCCGTTATCTTTGGCGTTCGCAAATTTTAATTATTTATTTTGGTCGGTTGTTTAGATAATCAGAATACTGCATTTTGTTGGATACTATCGTATATTTGAGGCACACAATGATAAAATGTTTAACATTACTAAGAGTATATCCAATGGTACTATCTATTTTTAATTATTAAATTTAATATTAAATTAAGATTGAGGTTCTAAACCCTTTCCAAAAATTCTTAAATAAGAGTTTCTCTTTTATTTTTCACTTAATAAATAACAATTTTGATTTATTTTTAATAAAAAAAAATAAGAACTCCTCCTAGAGCCACCATTGGACATGTTCTAACTCCCGCCCAAATAATTAGTTAATTAAAGAGTGTGTAATGAGTAAAAAAGACCGAGTTTGATATATTACAAAATCAATAAATACCCAACTTATAAATCATCACACTACTAATATAGATTTTACTGTTATTTTAAAATAAAAAATCAGTAACACATAAATCGTAAAATCATCACACCAATAATAAAATAATTTATAAAAAGTATAAAATTTCATTAACAATGAATTCTTTAAATTCTCAAAAGCTTAAAAAATCAAGCTCCCAAAAATCCTCCCCTAAAGAGTTTAATGTAATTTAATGTATGTGAGCAAAGAAAAAAAATAAAACAATGTTCTTCGAGCTTGAAAGTTTGTTGTGACTTGCAAGTGCGAGGTCATGTTTGACACCTTATTTTCTCCATAAGATGTTATGTTCACATGATCATTATCCATAAGATTCAGAGAAAAGACGAAAAGCTAGTGATAGATCCTTTGAAACGATGTGCAGAAAACATAGACAGTACTAACTCAATGGAAGAAAACTAGAACAAATAGAAAAAAACAAACTTCTTCACTCGAGATTAATCAGAGCTCTAAATTCACTAGATCTTGTGTAGAAAAAACTTTAGTTTTTAAGGTCCTGTTCTTTTTGCGATCGCAATGTTAGTGATCCGCAACTATAATTTACACGTTAAATTGATGCAAATGAACCATGGTGACAATCGCTGCGTTTACATTGAGGGGTGATGTTGATGTCATCGGAGTCACTGTTTTTTCACAGCGATAATGAAACAATCGCACAATTGTTTCCGGTGTCGTTGTCGTGCTCTACTTACCCTCCACATGCTTGGGTGACAAATAACTTATATATGTGATAGTCAATCGTTTGCGTGTAAAATATAGTCGCCGATCACTAACGATGGCGATCGTACAAAGAATAGGGCTTAAATCTCCACAAGATATTCATGAACATAGAGTCAATATCTCATTGTAATTCCATCTATATGATTTCTTTGGGTTCCCGTGGTCGAATAAATGGACTCGCGTTCTCTTAATCGAATCGATTGAATCGAACAGTAGATGGGCTTGAAGCTCAAACTTTTGGGTACAAAATCAACAAAGTCGCTTTTCTATCCTAATTCTACTTCTCAGATAATAGGAACTAGGGCTGGGCATTGAAACCGGAACCGAAGAACCAAACCGAAAAAGAGGTCTGGTTTCGGTTCCGGTTCCAGGCATAGGAACCTTTTGGATCCCAGACTCAAGATCCATGGGTATTGGTTCGGTTCCGGTTACTATCCGAAGATCCAATAGGTACCCGAATGTAACCGAATTTTTTAGAGCTTAAGGTATATTTTACATTTATTTTTGTATTTTCTCGGTTATTATTGGTTAGTTAATGTATTTTCGGATAATTTGAATAAATATAACCAAATTATGTTTATTATTTCAATTTTTATAAATATTTTATTATTATTCGGATATTTTGTGTGTTTTTGAGTAGTTTGGCTATAAAGTAATGGAAGCGAACCGAATCCAAAATTATTTTGAATACTGACTGGTTCTTTTTAAAGAAAAACCGAATCCGAACCGAACCGGAATCAAAACCGAACCATACCGAAAATCCATCAAGTACATAATAAATCCTATATACATTAAACCGAAAATACCGAACCAAAACCAAATGGATACCCAAATGCTCAGGCCTTTGGGAAGTATGGAGACAAAAAAAAAAATAGGAAGGCTTTTACAAGACTATATAATCACTTCCGAAGTAGCAGAATAAGAGTAGCAGCCCAATGGCGTCGTTTGATAATTAAGGCCGTTTTGTTTTGGTCCTATAATGGCGATTGACAATTTCTTCTTGGCCCGCCTAATTTCAGGCCTAATTGTCAAATAATACAATTTACTGTATTCTAATGTCAGAGAAGCAAACACAGATTGTATATATCATTGTTTTCAATACTTTGAACCTGTCTTCTTATTTCAGGGTTTCTTAGATTCCTGTTTCTAAGTTTTAAAGAGTCGCAATACATTAAAATATTCAAGATATGATGTAGATTTTGCAACTAACAGAAAAGTACTCGAAAGATTTTAAAAAGTTGATATAAGAAACGAGCACATATCTATCATACTCGTTTGTCATACAAATATATATTTGTTTTTACAAAAATTGATTTTGTCAGCAAAAGGGAACTATCTGTATATAATTATTAATGGATGGAAGAAAATAATACAGTTGAAAAGAAAAGAAAAGAAGCGTGGGATGGTCTAACATGGATTTGAACATGAGTGGAATGCACGTTGTTCCTACCAGTGCTACCGTGTCCCATCCATTCATTTGATCTCCTAATTTAATTTTGACTACGTATATATACTTGTCTCTCATATGTATCTAGAACGATGTAAGTTAAGTTAATAGCTTAACTGGTAAATGACAAAATCAAACTCATTGGTTCGGATGGATCTTGGAAAATGATCATATAATATGTGATATTCTCCGGTCCGAGAGAAATATGACGCGTCTAGGTAACTTATATATAAAAAAAATCTGTATATCAAGTATTGTAAAATATTATTATTAGAAATGTTAAATGAAATCTTACCAGTATCATTAGAGCATCCGCATTGGTGAGATCAATATGATATTATTATTTTTAGTATAATTTAGTTTGAGAACCATATATGAATTTGGTTATCCATTGCTCATTAAGTCTCTCACTAATATAATATTAATAATTTGGGAAAAAAAAATTAATATATCAATTTTTCTATATCACTAACTACAAATACTATTTTTATCTATTTTATAAATATACTACTCCCTCCGTTTCATAATAAATATCGTTTTAAAGTTAAATTTTTGTTTCATTTTAGGTGTCGTTTTGCTTTTTCAATGCAGATTTATTACAAAATTTCCAGTTTTATCTATATTTTCAAGTTTATTAATTACAAAAACTAAAGAATATAACATATTAAATAGGGATAAAACGGAAAATTTAATGATTTTCTTAATTTGTGTTAAATATGTCAAAACGACACTCTTTAAGAAACAAAGAAAGTATTTTTTGTATAAATGATCATTTAAAATATTTTAAGATATTTTATATGATTTTAGGGTTTAAATACTTTTTAGATATTTTATTTTAATTTTAGGATTTTTAGTTAATATATTTTACAAATATCGATATATTAAATATATTCAGTTTTATTAATTATGATATGCATTTATATCATTTATAATTATAATAAAAACAATAACAGAAAATGCAATATGTTATAAATAATTTAAAAAGAGAACTATATAATATTAATATATAGTTTGAACTCATACAGAATTTGTTACATAGGTAATTTTATTTTATAATGTATACAAAAATTAAAAATATATATATATATAAATGATTTATTTATTTTCTTAATTACAGAGAATTATAGTATTATCATAAACTTTGAAACATTAATATAAAGATATGTGTCCATGAAAGAGAAATTTGAGGGACTCTCATAATTTCTCATTTAAAAATCGATTTTGCCATTTTTTTATTAAACAAATATTATTATTTTCTTATTTATTTATTTAAATAGTGAGAGACTTGTTTCTTAGCTACACAAAAATTGGTGCATTCAGATTTCAGAGGTCTACACCAACATTGATTCTTTAAAAGAGGATTACAACACTCGTGAATCTTTTTTTTTTCATTTTGTTAATTGGTTGCTTAAGTTTACAATTCCACCAATTAGTTTCACTTTCCTTTTCTAAACCTTTTTGTACATACCTATTTGTGAATCATAAAATTAACGTTTTAATAACCTACAATTAGATTCATATATATAATAATTCTATAGGGATTTCGTTTGTCTTAGAATTCAAACTACATAAAACTATTCTCCAAACTAATAAGATCTCTAATAATACATATAAATTATGTTTTTATATGTTTAAATGTTGATAAAACATACGTTGAATATTTTGAGTATAACTAAACCTCTCAAAAGAATTCATAAAGATTCTTATTTTCAAAAATTCTCATGAAATATTCTAGAACATGATTTGGTATCTTTTTTAGTCATTTTTTAAATATATATATTAAAAACAATATATAATCTAATTTGGTTAGATAGTGGTGAATTATAATAGCAAACGAGATAACACCCACCTTGAATATATTCCTAAATTCTTTAAAACTCCACAACACCTCATATTACTATAATGTAAACATCAAACAAATGGCAATTGACTGACTATATACTAAAATGCTAACAATGACAGAAATATCGAATATGACTAAAGACCTTATTAGCTGAAAACGATTGGGCTGACATTTACGTAAACTTCAGACAAATCTGGGCTTAAAAAGCCCAATAAAATAACTTCAAAGAGAGAGTAGTAAGCAAGAAACGAAAGAGAGAGATTCTAGAAGAGGGGGGTACTCAAAAGACTTGGGACGTACAACATTTTATCTATGTACTGCTCTGCGACAAAGCGTAGCATTTAGCTCTCTCTCTCTCTCTATCTATCTGTCTCGTGTCTTAACACAAACCCCAAAGTTTTCATTTCCTTTCAAGCTCCTCTCTTTATATATATATATATAAAGCTAGTCTCTGTTCATTCCTTAAAACATTTATAAATCTCTGACCTTCTTCTTCTTCTTCTAAATTAGCCAGTTCATAAACGTATAATATAAATTACTTATTCTTGTCTCCCACTCTCTCCCTTCCTCTCTTAATAGTTTAAGCAGAGTAATTTTGATTCTGTCATCGAATTCTACACGTGGCGTAATCTCCTGTGTTTCTTATCAGACAACAATTCTTGCCCATATTCATTAAGAAGGTACCCACAAATGTCTTTAATGCCTGATTCTCATCATTTCTATTTTTCATGCAATTATTACTTTCTAATTACAAATTGATTACTAATATGATTTTGAAATGTTTTCCTCTTACATTGATTAATTATGGCGGCTTATCGTTGAGCTAAGATATTGTGAGTTAATCACATACGTTACTAGACACCAATAAACACATTATTAATTATTATGTACCCATCCCCTTTTTTTTTCTTTGTGGTAAACAACAACAACAACCAATCTTTTATTTTAAATTTATTTTTTCACTAATTTTGGTGACTAGTTTAAGTTAGATAGGAAAATTAGAATAGAAACACACAATAGAAATTAAAATGTAAATAATAAAAAAATGAAGAAAGACAACAACTGTGAAACACGACTTAGCCACAAAAGCGTTGAAAATTGTGTGTAAATGTTTTTTGTATCAATCGGTTGAGAAGTGCCTCTCTTGTTGTTTCTTTATTTCAATCTTTTTTATTTTTTTTTTTCTCACCTTCTTTCTCATTCTTTCATGGCGATTACCGAAGAATTTAAACTTTAACATATAAATTTGTATTATTAGTGTAGGTGGTGGGGGAGATTATAAATTTTAAAAATCTCACAATTGATGAAGTTATCTCCTCTAAGTTTTGTCTCAACAAGATCATCATCAAGTTTCGATGAGACCAACGAGGATGGTGGTGTGGACTTGTTAAGGTCTAGACCATCATCACCACTCGCCACCGGCGGCCCAATGCTGCCGGTTTTTCTTA
Source organism: Aurinia saxatilis (assembly GCA_900406295.1). Taxonomy (NCBI): domain Eukaryota; kingdom Viridiplantae; phylum Streptophyta; class Magnoliopsida; order Brassicales; family Brassicaceae; genus Aurinia; species Aurinia saxatilis. The sequence goes on along the minus strand of OVAP01002035.1, from coordinate 9,846 downwards.
AAGACTTGAGTCGTCACGGAGGAGGCTCCAACTCCTCCAGTAACAACTGGGAGAGAGAGCTCGTTGAGGTGACTTTAGAAATCGATGGCGATGACTCGATCATCGTCTGCGAAATGTCGGAGGCAGCTAATTCCGTCGATTCTCGAGCAAGATCCGTGGGGAGACTATCAAGAAGTCTCTCCACGGCTTCTAACAAGATCAGACAGAAACTAGGGAGGTTACTGAGGTCGGATTCCACGAGAACCACGACCTCCTCTCTCGCTGGGGCCGGGGGCGGGGGCGAGAGAGGAGATGTCAGGTCCGGGACCGTGACCCCGAGGATTTTGACCGCGAGGGATAGAAGGAAAGAAGAAGCGAAACTTCAACGAACAACATCGAGTGCACAGAGAGCTCTCAAGGGGTTACAGTTTATCAACAAAACCACGAGAGGGAATAGTTGTAATTGCGATTGGGATTGCGATTGCGATCAGATGTGGAAGAAAGTCGAAAAGCGTTTCGAATCGCTTTCTAAAAATGGCTTACTTTCTCGAGAAGATTTTGGCGAGTGCGTTGGTACGTTTAATAACTAAATATTTTTTTGATAAATCCACACTTTTTAACACGATTAGAAAATATTTGAATATAAAGGGATGAAGGATTCGAAGGAATTTGCGGTGAGTGTATTCGATGCGTTAGCTCGAAGAAGAAGACAGAAACTGGAGAAGATAACGAGAGATGAGCTACATGATTTCTGGTTACAGATTTCTGATCAAAGCTTCGACGCGCGTCTTCAGATTTTCTTCGATATGTACGTTTCTCTTATTCTTATTCTCTTCTTTTTAAAAAGTTTCTTTCTTTTCTAACTATTTTTGTTTATAATAACTGTTACTGGAATAATAATTATCATAACGTTTTTGTTTGCAATTTGCCAAAAGCATAAGAAAACAAAGGTGTTGTTCCAAGTGTTCAACGAATAATTAGTTGGGGAGGATGTTAATGATTGAACTAAGTTATCTGTAACATTGTTATCTCTGAATAATGCTGATCATCAACTTGCGTTTATAAAAATGGGTTTACATTTTTTTTGAAGTTATTAAGCTGATTTATTCACTTATTGAGTAGTTTTTGGTAATTTAGGAAAGTTATTAGCTGACTAATTGTTAACTTTGATAGTACTTTTCTTACTAATTTGGGATTTTTCTTTTGAATTGAGATGTTTTGAAGGGAAAATTATGTTGTCTTGTCCTTGTAAAATAGATGTATCATTTAAATCACGTGGTGTTCTTAGCCGTTGGATTCGGTAGTTCATGCAATCAACGGTGACGAAAGGGAGTGAATTTGAGTAATGGGCCGTTGTTTTACTTGGCCCAATAACTCTAACTTTTACCAAATTTTCATAAAGTTTCCTCCTTTAGCTTTTTTCCCGCGATAAGTTTTTTTTTATCTCAAAGAGTGGCTCTTGAATGGTAGTTAATCCACTAAATGGCAAAATGATCTTGCAATTATTCAATTTTTATACCAAAATTTTAAATTCAGTGAATTTCATATGGTTTATGTTCGTTTTATCCATTATTCATTCATAACAAAATAAAATTACAGTTTTTGCTAGTTCTTCGTTTTGTTTTACAGTTCAACTATTCTAACTGTTACCGGTATTGTTATAGGGCTGATAGCAATGAAGACGGAAGGATTACTAGAGAAGAAATCAAAGAAGTAATGTTTATTTTCTTCACATAATACCGCAAATGCAAATGCAAAAAAAAAAAANAAAAAAAAAAAAAAAAAAAAAAAAATGGCGTCTAATAACAATCAAAGTATTTAACAGATCTTATCCTTTGAAAATACAGCTTTTAATGCTAAGCGCATCAGCGAACAAGTTAGCAAAACTAAAGGAACAAGCAGAAGAGTACGCATCTCTGATCATGGAAGAGCTTGATCCAGAGAATTTTGGATACATTGAGGTTAAACAATTATGATACTTTCTTACTATTCAACCACACTATCAACATCTTCTTTAAAATGCTTTTGTGTTGTTTCAGCTATGGCAACTTGAGACACTCCTACTTCAGAGAGACACATACATGAATTACAGTAGACCGCTTAGTACAACAAGCGTTGCAGTGAGTACACCAAGACGGAATCTACTTAAACCTCGTCATGTGGTTCGGAAATGTAGACAGAAACTTCAATGTCTGGTTCTAGATAACTGGCAAAGAAGCTGGGTTCTGCTCTTGTGGGTCATGATTATGGCAAATCTCTTCCTCTGGAAGTTTCTACAGTACAGAGACAAAGCTGCCTTTAAAGTCATGGGTTATTGTTTGACCACTGCTAAAGGAGCTGCGGAGACTCTCAAGCTTAATATGGCTCTCGTTCTGTTACCTGTCTGTCGGAACACCTTGACTTGGCTACGATCCACACGCGCTCGAGCTTTTGTTCCTTTTGATGATAACATCAATTTCCATAAGGTAAATTACAATGCAACCTTCCATCCTTTTTATTTCAGTCTCCTTCAACACAAAACTTGAGATCAAGACTCGTTGCCTCTCTGTCTTCCCCGGTGTGTTGCAGATTATTGCTTGTGCCATAGTGATTGGGATACTTGTTCATGCTGGTACCCATTTGGCGTGCGATTTTCCCCGGATTATCAACTCGAGTCCGGAAAAATTCGCGTTGATTGCTTCTTCTTTCAATGGTGTTAAGCCCACTTTCAAAGACCTTATGACAGGTGCAGAAGGAATCACCGGGATCTTGATGGTGATCTTGACAACCGTTGCGTTCACATTAGCTTCAACACATTTCAGGAGAAACCGTGTGAGGCTACCGCCACCACTTGATCGGTTAACTGGCTTTAATGCATTCTGGTACACTCATCACCTGCTAGTGGTCGTCTACATATTGCTCATTGTGCATGGGACCTTCCTGTTCTTTGCCGATGCGTGGTACCAAAAAACTGTAAGCAGCAAGCAAACATAATCTCTCCTAGCGAAATGCCAAAAACCTAAATTAATGCTTATTACAACTGTTCTCAGACTTGGATGTACATTTCGGTCCCTCTGGTGCTTTATGTGGCAGAACGAAGTCTGCGAGCTTGTAGGTCCAACCATTACTCTGTCAAAATTCTCAAGGCAACCACCATTCACCGAGCAAATTCACTCCTGTTAATGAGGTGTTTAGATGACACAAATAAACCCGTAACATTCCATTCTTGATCTCTGCAGGTTTCTATGCTACCTGGCGAAGTACTCAGCTTAATCATGTCCAAGCCCCCTGGATTCAAGTACAAGAGTGGTCAATACATATTCTTGCAGTGTCCAAAAATCTCTCGATTTGAATGGTGAGTATTGATGCCAAATCTCCATAATATTAGCCAACATCTCAAGTTTCACACAGTAAGATGTTCTCTATACCTTTGCAGGCACCCATTTTCTATTACCTCTGCACCAGGCGATGACCAACTTAGCGTTCACATCCGAACACTTGGAGACTGGACAGAGGAGCTACGACGAGTTCTAACAGTGGGCAAAGATCTTTCAACATGTGTGATTGGGCGTTCAAAATTCTCTGCCTTTTGCAACATTGATATATCACAGTACATTCCAAGACACCTTCTTTGCTTCCTCCTTTTCACACTTAGATATCTTTGATAACAACATACCTTGTGACCCTGAACTGGCAGGCGACCAAAATTACTACTAGACGGTCCATATGGTGCTCCGGCACAAGATTACCGAAGTTATGATGTCTTGCTCCTCATTGGATTGGGAATAGGAGCTACTCCTTTCATAAGCATCCTAAAGGATCTCCTGAACAATTCAAGAGACGAACAAACAGTAAGCCCGATTCAGGACACCAGAAAAGCTACTCTTTTCAGTAACTTTGCACCAAATACATAATATCTCTAACTACCTATGGCGCAGGACAATGAGTTCAGCAGATCGGATTTCAGCTGGAATAGCTATCCATCTTCACATACAACAATAACCCCACCACCTTCAACACATGGACGGAAAAATAAAGCAGTGAAGGCTCACTTCTACTGGGTCACAAGGGAGCCAGGATCTGTAGAATGGTTTAGAGGAGTAATGGAGGAAATTTCAGACATGGACTGCAGAGTAATAAACACCAACCTATCATCTATCTTGATCCCCGGTTCAATCTAGTTGATCGATAGACTAACATATTCCTTCATCTTCATGTGAAACAGGGTCAGATTGAGTTGCACAACTACCTTACAAGTGTATACGATGAAGGCGATGCAAGATCAACCCTGATAAAAATGGTCCAGGCCTTGAACCATGCTAAACATGGAGTTGATATATTATCCGGAACACGGGTAAGAGTTGTTGCAGGCATATAATCAAACAAATCTTTTCCCAATATAATCACTAATAAGATAATACCATTGGAACTATAGGTGAGAACACATTTTGCAAGGCCTAACTGGAGGGAAGTCTTCAGTAGCATAGCAAGAAAGCATCCAAATTCGACAGTCGGTAATTATTCTATACAATCAGCTGCTTACCGACAAGAACATCTTATTAAATGTCTCTTCTAGGACTCATGCATTATTAATACAATTGGATAAATACAGTAAAGAAACATTGCAATAACAAGAAACTAGAGAGACAAACACAAGAACCTGTAAGCTAAACTTTATGCCAAACATTAAGAAAGCATATGTGAATAACATTTCTCGTATTGTGCAGGAGTGTTTTACTGCGGCATACCAACCGTGGCAAAGGAGTTAAAGAAGGAAGCACAAGACATGAGTCAAAAAACAACCACACGGTTCGAGTTCCATAAGGAGCATTTCTAATTCTAATGCTACTTCTATCACTTTTCCCTAAAGTGAGATTCATCAAAATCACACCAAGCCATTATTTTTTTTCCATACTAACTTACAGTCCTTTAGCCAAATAGATTATATACACTACTATTCCGCAACAAAAACATTGTCCTGCCTGTTTGTATAGACCCGCCTTAAGGCATGAAAAATACCAAATATAAGTTTTACTTTACTTAAATAATATACGCGTCCTTCCAAGGACAATCCAATCTCTATTTCCACAACAAGGTGCATCGAGCACAGTAGCAAAATGGAAACTAAATTAGATACCAAAAACCGCAGTAGAACGCAAAGTTTGGAGTTTAATCATCCTTTATTCTCCTCAGCAACTTGGAAGCCCAGCTTCGGACTCGTCTCTTAAGCGTGTAACCAACAAACACTCCAGCAACAAAGAAAACAGCACATAGCTTTGAACATGTCCACCCTGAAACTCCACTGCCATCAAAACATAGTCCCAAGATATGTCAGAGGTCAAGTTCAATACACAAAACAAGCAAAACTCATTACATATTAAGCAAAGATCAAATCAAGAACAACTCTTAAATCTCCTAATCACTGGTCTATAACTATAAGAAAGTAATAACAGACCCATAACTTCAACAATTCTTCAATTTTTTCATTTCCTAACAATTTCGAGTAGAGAATCATCAAAATTGAGTCTTCAACAATCTGGAATCCAGAATGATCAAGATTAATCAGATTACCTAGGTTGCCTGTTGACTAGAATACCGGATCCGTCGTATGAAGTAGTCACGTTACCGGCGACTCGTTTCTCCTGCATCAGATTCTCCGCGAAATCAGAAAGCGAAGACGAAGAAGCTTTCGCATCTTTCACCATCTTCCCGTAAATATTCTGTAAACCCTCCATTTTTTCTCAATCACCGATTTCTCCAACACAAGACAAAAGGGTTTAGGGTTTTCTCCGAGATTGAGTTTATGCTGGAGACGAATTAACTCGAAGCTAAGGTGACTTGTCGTTGACCAAACTCAAAAAGGACAAAACCGGAATTTCCTAGACAAAGACCCATTTATAAACCAAATTTCCCTTGACTAAGATAAAATATTATCTGAATTTATACAAAGTAAGAATTATTATTTTATTTTTTTGGTCGAGAGTAAGAATTATTAAAACGTTTGTTTTTGACTATAAATATCACATGTACTAGAACGTACATTATTATTCATTGACATAATCCAACATCGATCCATCATACATACACAACAGCTTTTTGTGATATTTTATTTAGTATTGTATTATATAGTTCTTTTCCTCGATAATGTATATATAGTGTTTATAGTTTATTCAAGCCATGATGATCTTGACTTCTTCCTCTTCTTCTTCATCATTGAGTCGATAATCTTGAGAACCATAAGGACTAAAAGCTTCGAGGAGTATGTTGGATTTACGCCACGGATTGAGTCCCATGTCGTTACACAGATCATCGGCATGTTGGATGCTGAAAGTAGAGATGCAATGACGTTTGTAGAATCTGCTTGATCTTTTCATTACATCCATTTCACTCAAGAATTGGTCCAACATCTTCTCTTTGCTAGGTAATTTGAATTTCCCATCCACGAGTCTGCCTAGCCACATAGAACGTAGCTCCGATGTGTGTAGGTTCGCGTTGCTTTGCACGTATCCCACGAATCCCATGTTTGGTATCATTGGATGGATTGTTCCTCTGAAAATATTAAATTTTGTTCATTCGTTTATAAACATGGTCCAAATACATTTTAATGTTGTCAAAGTTTCTTTTGATATGAAACTTTTGGGTCCAAATACATTTTAATGTTTATTAAGTAGCGTACGTACCGGTACAAAGGCATGACACCACATGGAAACTCAAGCCAAGATCGAAAAGGTTCGGGAACAATGGCTTTGAGCTTCTTCTTGCCATCATAACCAGTTGCGAGGATCACAACATCAGCTTCTAGTCTAGTCCCATCTTCAAACTCAATCCCTTCATCATAAAAACACCACTTTGATGCCTTCTTAAACCGGATCATACCTTTCTCCGCTTCCTCGAAGAAATTCTCGGGTATGATCGCCATCTGACAAGAAGCATAGTCTTCCTCGAAAGAATGATCCGGTTTAAGACCATATTTCTCTAGAGGAAGCTTCCACGTGACATATGATTCGATGAATTTGGAAACCGCGGCACGCTGTATTAGAAAAACTTAGACAATTAACTCACACACAAAAGTAATTAAGGGTTTAAGTAATTAAGATCACTAACCAGAAGAGAGAAGAGGAGGCATAGGAGTGTTCTAATGAAGCTTTGGTTTGGCCTATCATGGAGGAATTGAGAAGCTCTTGTTGAGTAGAACAAGAAGAATGGTAAGCCCCATACCCAATAATGTGGGAAGACCCAATGTGTTGTTCTCACCACCATTGTGCATGCTTGTCCCCCTTCTCCTACAGAATTTTAAATATTTAATTTAGCTATTAATATTTTGAATTTGAATCATAGAATATATATATAAGATAGCATTGGGTAATATTTAATTTGTCCGTATATTACCAAACTTTTTTATTGTGCCAAGTAATATAACGGTCCAAGTCCAACCGAAACATTAAAATATATAATAAGAAGACGATTGCTATATAGTTGTTTTATTTTATTTTGACTCGATCAGATTCTTAGAGTGATGCAAATTAAGTGTTTAATTAATCAAAGACTTTTGTGATATATGTAAACCAACCTTGATTGGCTAAAGCAGACTCTAAAGCCAAATCAATGGCGGATTTCTTGAAGCCAATGACGGCGACTTTGTTGCCACTGAGGAGACGAGAAGTTTCTTCTTTCTCTAGCTTGCAGTAGTCCATCGAATGCATCACTTTCCCTTTGAATATCTCTGGTCCTTTATTCGCCGGAAAAGCAGGTATTCTTGGCACATCACCAAATTTTCCGGTGCACACTACGACGAACTCGAATGAATGCCACTGCAAAACACATACATACACGTTATTAACATCAGATGATATTTCACCAATATACAAGACATGTACGTAAACTCGGATTAGGTATGCATGCAATGGTTTACCAATTATTTGGAAGTATCTCATATACTAGAAAAAAACAATTAAAATGAAACTCATATACGTATTAAAATTTTGTTTTGACCAATACAAAAGTTTTTATAGTCATCATAAATTTGGAGATTAGTATATAGCAAATCAAATTCCGCTTAAAATTCAAAGATACAGAAAGGTAAAACAAAAATTAGTAAATGTATGTAACATGTAAATAAAAAGAAACAAACCTGAATATCTCCTGAATCTCCGGTCTGAACAGCAAGTTCCCATACAGGTTTTCCGGGCAACAAATTGCCGTAACCACCACCGAGGTCCGCCATCTGGGGAGGCTCGCCATCACCGATGAACCTCACTTCAATGACCCTTGACTTAAACTTCATGAATTTGAGAAGGTCAAAATGCTTAGCATAAGACTCCAAGTAATCTAGTATCTCAACGTAAGATGGGAAAGAAGTATCATCTCTATTATCGGGCCAGGGAAAGTCAGAGAACTCGTAGTCGACTCTAGCCGATTGTAACTTAGTCGTCTCGTAAGTGCAGGTCCTCCAAACACCTCCGACCGAATCAGAGGCTTCGAACACCGTTGGGTTGTACCGAGCTAAGTTCTTAGCGGCTGCTAGACCGCTAACACCAGCACCGATGATCGCTACTCTTGAGGAAGTGAGGTTATTGTACTTAAGAGCCATGGGGTGTATTATGAGAGAAGAAATGGTTTTTGATGAAGAGTGTTTTGAGTTGTTATGAGTTTGCATGGGGACATGCATATTTATAGAGATTTGTCGGGGTCCGGTTAAGGTCTTGGGCAGTCCGGTCGGGTGTGGATACTATTAGGGAGCACGTGATTTTGAATATTTGGTTTGGTATACAAAGAGGTTTGAAAGATCTAATTGTTATATTTCATTGAGAAATTTGGTGGTTAGTGTATGGAAATTTCTTGCAACCGTGCGTTTGGAGATCAAGTATTCAGTTTTCTATATCAGAAGAAAATATTTTATATTTGGTTTCTGTACGTTATTGTTAATTTGTTATACTTGAATTTCGAAGTACTTTCAAGAAGTCTAATGGAATATTTTCTCCTTTGCCTTCTTGATTATTTTGATCAAGGGCTTTTAGTTTATGGATTGACTATCATCCTTTTCCATTTTATATTAAATATGGATTATCTCTGTTGAAATTATTATGTATAAATTTACTCCAAATGGATATAAACTATTGAATTTCATCATGAATATTTGTTCATGATAATTATACAGCTATTACATATATTTTCTTATATAATATAACATTAATATAACAACATCAAAATATATATTTTTTTTAAAGTCTCTCTATATGGGCTAAATTTCTTATATAAATTTGTTCTCTTTTGTCGTCTGATTTCTTATATTTATTGTAAATTATTATGATGATATATGCCCTAGACGATTGTACTATGGACAACTGTAACCAACTCTTATAGACCCATGTATAATCACGGCGTACGATTTTATTTGCATAACCCTAAAGATTTCTTGTAAACTTGTCTTTGTTAATATGCATAATATTAATAAATTACATCAGTTGGGATTCAAATCTCGGGCTTCTTCTTGTAAAATTGTTAATGAATCCTTAATCAACCATTGGGTAAAGGGGGCTTCCACATATGTCTGTCTTTTATCTTTGATTGTTAACTACAAATGTAATTAGTTTAGCAAATTTCTTAACATTGTTGTTTAATTTATCAAGACCAAATACGTGATAGTAGTGTATAGAAAATATATAAACCTACTTGTCCTATGGCCCGAATACTGGTTAGGTATATTTAGTTTGGCTATGATTCCGAAGACTTTACTTTGTGTCTGTTGGTTTGTGTTTTTTATTGTTCGATTTTTGTTTTTATAATTTTGATGAAAGAAAAGAAATTGGAATGCAATCATGTTAGTTTCTGAGAACAATTCTGGAACTGACTTGATTCATTAGCAAAAGAAAACAATGGCTTAAAAGC
>OVAP01002034.1:0-19058 GCA_900406295.1 Aurinia saxatilis | reverse complement strand
TTAATTCTCAAACGTGAAATCATGCAATTCTATTGTCCAACTCTCGTTGTGACATCCTAGATATGCATCAGAACTACCCAGTTCTCAATGTGATAACCTATATTAGTTAAGTTCAAGCGACCTAATCTCTTAGTGAAACTATGAACCTAAACTAGCNCTCCTAAGACAATTCCACGGATTTATCAACACTCTCATGTATGATAAATCACCCTAAATCAAATTAAGATGGTCAACCCTAAACAATGCATTAAGAACACCCTAGAGAAGAATTAATCTAAAGAGACATGTAATATGTTAAAACCATAGTATAAACATCCTAACCTACTAAACCCTAAGCCTAACAAGTGAATTACTTAGACATGGCTAAGGAATTCATCATGCAAATCAATAGAAAAGAATATGCAATAAGATAACCAAAAAGGGTCTAAGAAATCTCCCTTACAAAAACTCTTAAAGATAAATTAAAGCACCCGCCTAAAAAATGGCTGTAGAGAAGTATTTATATGGTCTAGGACGGATTTTAGGAGTAGAGAATTATAATTTATTAAGGAAAATATTCATCTCGAGATTTAAGGAAATCTTTTATTTTCTCCGTTGGGTGTCGATCGACACCTCCTCTATTTCTTGCCATTTTTCTTCGTTTCCTTAATTTGCCTCCTTAAGCTTCATTTTGCTCCATACTTCTTCTAGATCCTTCTCAAGCTCCAAAACCTCGTCCATGCACCTAAAATGACTCACTTGGACTCTAACAATAATATAAAGACTCTAAAACATAAATAATTATATGTTTATGATGTAAAAAACCGGTAAAATATGAGATATATCAGTGAACAATTGAATTGATTTGCTAATGCTAGTTTAAATTCCATAGCATTTCTCACAGAGATTTGGTCTTTCTAGGATTTAAACTAAGATAGTAAATCCCAGCGAGAGTTGGATGGCTTGTTTGCATTGTTCATGTTCTAGAGTTAAGGTTTTTATAAATTTTGCACGATGGGAGTCGATCGACACCACACCAGTGTCGATCGACACTGCCCGTTTTTAGGTTCACAATTGATTCTTAATTGAAGTTCCCAAAGCCTAGCGATTGTTTTAATTGATTCAAAACCCTCATAATTTACATATTGTCTGCTTTGGTTAGTAAAACATAAAACCAATAATTTAGAATTTAATTAAATTAGTTTGTTTAGTTATTCGTTTTTCGTGGATTCGATCCTTAAGTACTGTAACTAATATTTGTTGTGCACTTGCAGTTAGAAATACATAGGGTAATACTTTGTTTATCAAGTTTTTGGCGCCGTTGTCAGGGACCAAATGTGTGTACCGAAATTCTCACAACCACAAACTTGTAAATATGAAACTTTTAAGGGATCGTCGACTATCTTTTTGTATGAATCACTTGCAGAGATGACAACGGAGAAAACAGAAAGAATCGGCCATAATTGAAAGACAGAAAACTGAACGGCAGAAAAGACAAAATATAGATGAACACAATTTTTATTGCTAGAGCTCTCTAGGGTTCGAGAGGGTAAGATGTCAAAAGATACAATATAAGTTGTGACTTGCAAGATATATATACTCTCGGCTAAACCGTCCTAGGTCGTACGGCTTATCATGGGCTTCCTTCCATTTCTTCGTAGACTGCTTCTTAGAAAACTTCCGTTTCTCCGATGTGAATCAGAGAACTTCAATTTTCTCCGATGCGAATCGGAGAAATTTTCTTTTCTCCGTTAATCCTTCGGCAACTTCCCTTTTCATCGTAAACCGAAGGAAGACTTCCTTTTTCCTAGATATGTTCACAAATCTTCACGAATCTTCTAGTATGATCTATTGAAAGGCTAGGCTCGGATATCGGCCCATGATGAAATATCGGACAATTTTAGCCTGTTGAGAGTGTTGTTGGATTCACACGATTGTTTGATAATCCAGTGAATCGTATGTGTTTAGATAGTTACCTCGTTAAAAACCTTAGCACGGAAAACCACTTAGGGAAAAACCTCACCAAGGGAAAAAGAGTGTAACTATCGAGATATGTGTTGATCGTATAATGAAATGTTACTTCGTCGATCATACGTTCTCGTTGAAACTAAGTATCTGCCTTGAATGATCCCATGGAATGGTATTGAACCTTGATGAACGAGTTGTCTTCGCGACCCATGCACGTGTAGGTCGCGGGAAGTGATTTTGATAATGGCCCGCAACCCACGACGTGAATGTGGCTTGCGGGAAGCAAAATGATCAAGTTCTACAACCCAAGCTACGTCGTGTGGGTCGCTGGAACCTCTCATGAAGTAAAGGTGTGATCCACGCCTCGGCCGGGTCGCGGATCGGACCAGAGGGAGAAAATGGCGACCAGGCTTGGCTTCGTGGGTCACATGAATTTATCTGGAGGCAATGTGCTAGCTGAGGAGCCATCCAGGTCGCAGGAAGCATTCAGATGTGGATTAGGCGAGCTAGATCAGGTTCGTGGGTCGCCGGTCATGCTCGGAGGAAGAATAGGCGACCCACGATGCGTGTGGGTCGCGGGACGAACCATCTCCCACGAAAGGCGAGCTACACGAGTGGTAAGGGTCGCAGGATGTATCCCGGTGAGAAGCTGCGAGCTGGCCGTGGCTTATAGGTCGTGGAATGAGTCCAAGCTCAAAGAGCAAGCCGTGTTTAGTCCCCGGGACTCGTACGAGTCGCTGAACGAAATCGGAGAATGAGGATGCGAGCCAAGACTTATTCCAGGTCGCGGAACAGTGCTGGAAGGTGAATCCGCGAGCTGTCGACTTGTCCAGGTCGCGGGACGGAGGTTCGAAGGGAAGTTGCGACCCGACTTTGTCGTGGGTCGCGGAATGAGACTCGATGGTCATAGGTTGATTCTCTGACCTCATCGTGAGTCTCTCCATGCATCGTAGGATTCGTGATGGACCTTCAGTGATTCATTTGCGGTTGTATTCATTGATCACGATAGTTCTCGTAGATCTTGAATGATCTTCAATACTTAGTCATTTTCATGCTATTAATCTTGCGGGGTCGAATCCGAGCCCCAAAATTAGCCCTCTAACTTTGCATTGCTGGTTCATCTATGGAGAGTTCGAGTGTTATCTTTGGAGACTGATGTATGGTAGTTAGTCGCATATAGTAAGATGTGTTACGATGATGGTTCCGATGTTCGGATAACGACTGAATCGATGTCTTGCGAGATGCGATCGATAGGATCAGTTGCGATGTCCGCAGTTTGTTGTATGCGAAACTTGGTCGATGATGAGATTGTTCTCGTGCAGGTTGTGACCTTAAGTGTAGGCGACATTGCCTTAGTTGTTAAGTATGAGTATGAGATCATTATGGAGATCAAGTCGGAGTATACGAGCATTCTCTCCCACTCTTCCCTTATTTATCGGAGGGGTCAACTAAACTCGTCGTGAAGACAAGCTGCCTACGTACCCAGAGAAGGGATCAAGTCGAATCGTAGTTCATTTATTCAATGCTAGCTGTGAAACTCTTGCCATGAAGTACTAGCTGAAAAGCGTTTGCCGCAAAACGATAGTTGCGAGTTCTATGCCGAATAAAATTTCATCGATGAGAGGCGATAGTTTCAAGCTAGCTCTTTGACTTGATTCGTATGAATCAATGATAGAGGAGTTTTAAGAGCCACGTGACTTGTTGATGTCAGCGTTTTAAGAGCCTATCCGTTTTGGACATAGTCTTGATGACTTGATTCGGATGAATCATTGAGTTATTAATGTTGGTGTTTAAGAGCCTGTCTGTTCTGGACTTAGTCATGATGACTTGATTCGGATGAATCAATAAGTTATTGATGTTGGCATTTCAAGAGCCTATCCGTTTTGGACTTAGTCACGATGACTTGATTCGGAAGAATCGTACATGGATATGACCTTGCTTGGATCATTCTATTACTCCGTCCCTTCTCTTCTTCCACAGTTATAGAAAATTTGAAATTGAGACGTGGAAGAAGATGATTATAGCATGTACCTTGTAGATTGGTTGGAACGGAAGAGATGAGAGTCGATCGATGAGAGGAGACAACGGGTAGATGCTAGGAAAGTCTTGGGTCGCAGGTTCATTGTTGAAGGAGAAGAGACGATCCATGACAAGCCAATGGATCGTGGGTCTTGCTCCTCTCTCCATCTCGCGAGCTTCAATGAAGGAATTGGACGCGTGTCACGCCTTCACGATGAAGATGCGAGCCACGAAGATGCCATGGGTTGCGTGTCCGATCCCCAAGGGGAAAGAGCTAGCCAGTAACCTCGACGATGCTTCCTGCGAGCCGTACGAATGATCCGGGTCGCTGGTTTCCTGTCAAAGATGAATAGGCGAGCCACGACTGGCCAATGGGTCGCGTGTTGTGCCTTGGCGATGAAGATGCGAGCCACAGAGCTTTTGTAGGTCACGTGTCTGATCATCAAGATGAATGAGCAAGCCATAGAGCTTGAACAATGTTTCCCCCGAGCCATGTAACTGATGGAAGTCACCGATCCTTCTCGTGTGGTCATCACGCGAGCTGGATGGGTCGCGGTTCTCCCCTGCAGGACGAAGACGCGAGCTGCGACTCTTTCCTCCTAGGTTCCGTGAGTTATGGGATCACCGTAGGTCGCGAGTTCTCGAGTCGTGGCGAAGGTGCGACCCATGAAGAAGATGCGAGCTAAAGGGACTCACACCATTGTGGTTGGGTCGCAGGTTGCATGTAGGCGAAGAACATGTTAGCCATCGTGTGTGTGGATCCTCCATGTATCGAGATGATGCGAGCCAAGCTTTCCCGTGGATGATAGGAATTTCTTCTTGGCTAGTGCTATGATATCCCATGACAACCTTTGTGATCCAAGTTTTTGTTCTTATAGTAGTCGGAACAACGATGATTGATGATGGTAGCAATGCTGGAGATAACCCTCATAGTGTTAGTCACCGTGACGACAGTGATGAGATCATGTAGTTTGAGATGATTTGTTGCCTTTGGTATTGAACGATGTGGAAGCTTCGACTAACTCTGGAGATTTCCACTAGGTAAGGTCAAGACTGAGCCGGAGTATTTCTGCGTTGTGTGGGTTATTTTCTTCGTTGTCGATGAACTCGTCACCGTGACCTTTTTCTGTGAGCCATTCATGGAGATGGTGGTCATAATGACTGCGATGAAGATGATCGTAGTCACTGTGATGATAGTCATGATGTTGGTGATATCCGTCGTAGTGATAATGATGACAAAGTTCATAGTTGCCGCAGCGATCAAGGTCTTCGTGGTATTTGAGACGTTCACTTGCCATTGAGAGCTCGTGGCATGGATATTTTAACAAGTCATAAAGACTTTATTGGATAGTCTAGCATTGCTCTGCTGTCAGAGGATTTGTTAGATTGGATCGACATTGTTGGATGAGGCGTCGCTGGTCAAGCCCAGAAGAATGTTCTCGAGATATTGTGCATGTCCATTGAACTCTCCGTTGAATTGGACGGCAAGGCTTCTCTATTAGATTGCAGCAACATGCGTGCAGATTCTTTTAAAGATTGCAGCAACTACGAGATGTGAGAACATCCGAGGCAAGTATCGTGATGGTGCCAAGGCTACTCTTGCCAAGGTGATTCGGCTCCAAGAGGAGATGTCCGTACGTATGTGCAACCTCATGTAGGTTAGTAAGATTTCCGAGGATAATTTCATGCCTTAATTTTTTTTATGAAATCTCATCATCTTTTGTTTCCGATTTTAGGCGAAGAATGCTTTTCAGATAGTATAGTCGCTCCAAGGCGAGAGACTCTGACTCCTCTTGGAGATTTGAAGACCAAGATGGAGAAGTTGAAGACTCTATACTTGGATGCGAGTGTTGATTATGATTCTTTCTTGGATGAGATCACGGTGGATCTTGTCAGCATGAGTATGCTAGGAGAAGATGAGACGATTGGCAAGAGGGACGTTGTTGATGCCACGAACGAGGACGTGCCGTTGTAGCCATCTGTCCGTTGATTTATGTTTTCGTTTGTCTTGTAGACTTGGTGTATGATTGCCTATTTGATACTTGATTTTGCCGAGTTCGATAACTCATGTTCTTTTGTGCCTGGACGGCTTTATCCACTTATTGTAGACTTGATGATTTTTCCGATAGGCTATTGAACGTTTGAGCTCGTTTCTATGAGATATCTTTCGGACGAATTCGATATATATGTGAGTGTGGTAACTCGGCTTGTGACTTCTTAGATAGTGTCTCGAATTCACTTTATGACTCGTTAGTCATGTGATGAATGTGCAAGAAGCAAAGTTTGTGATTGTGCATTGGAGCGGTGCTCGCGTGGATGTGTTTTAGCCGCTCGGCGAATTTTTGTTTTAGCCGCTCGGTGAATTTTTGTTTTATAAGACCAACCTGTTAGTTGGGTTTTGACAACATAATCTTTGAGTTATGACTTATGTTTGTTTGAATGATTCGTTGATCGTTTGTCAGCGAATCAGTATGATAACTGATAAATGAGAGAGAGAGCAAAGTTAGCGATTATGTGCTTGAGCAATGCTTGTCTGGTTATGCTAGCCGCTTGGTGGTTTTTTGCTGTCTAAGACCAATGCATTGATTGGGTTTTGATGGGTCACTTGTTCGTAGCGATCTTGCTTTTTGTGGAAAAAATGCATAAACCAAATATCCCTCCTCGCGACGTTGCGTCGAAGATGTGCCCGTGGGATGTCGCGACCAGTGTGTTAACTGGTTTTCGATTGGCGAATCGGTAAGACGATTATCCAATGAAAGAGAGAGAGTGAGAGCGAAGTTAGTGATCATGTGCTGAGCAATGCTTGGATGGTTATGCTAACTGCTTGGTGATTTCAGCTCCCAAAACCAATTCATTGATTGGGTTTTGATGGGTCACTTGATCGAAGCGATCTTGTTTTTTGCAGAAAGAAAATGCATAAACCAAATATTTCACCTCGCGACGTTGCGTCGAGGATGTGCCCTTGAGATGTTCGTGACCAGTGTTGAGTTAATATGGGTTTTAAGACGAATTTGTTTCTTCTGAACCCTTGCTCTGTCCTCTAGCAAGAATCCTTCTGATAAACAAATCGTCGCGCGCGTTTGCGTAAGAGGTGTTGACGTACCCGGGTGTTTACATTGTTGTGGCCAGCAACAATGGTCGCGTTTTGAGACGCCCATAATGAGCTGTGATAAGATGATTAGCTCTCATGCTAAGTCTCTGATGATAGTTTGCGTTTTAAGAGCTCCCGTATGCGATTATCATCGAAGTATCGTAGATCGCAATCCTACCTCAACGTCAACCTCTTCCCCGTCGAGAAGATAAAATTGAGAACATGACCGTATCAGCACATCGGATAGAGGTGTATGTTATTGTAGAAGTTGGATTTGTTGACTTATGATGAAAAGTAAGTTGCGGAGATCTTATGAATTTGTGAAGTGCTACCCAAGTATGTTTGAGGGTTGCGAGATGGTTGTGGTGAATGTTGTTTCCGAGAGCTGGGAGTGAGAGCGCGTTCCCACGACCTGGAATGGTTCTCAGGTCCCGGACGCGTATTAGTGTTTTGTTCCGTGACCCGGAGAGGTTTCTGGCTCGCGGAACTTTGCTTATGTGAAGCTTCCGCGACCCAGATTGTTCTCCGGGTCGCGGGAAGGTGGTACTTTGTAGCTTCCGCGACCCAGAGTGCATTCGGTCGTGGGAAAATGTTTATACGCTGTTTCTGCGACCTAGAAATGTTCTCCGGTCGCAAAGTGAAGCCTTGATGTTGTTTCCGCGAGCTGGGAGAGACGTCAGGTCGCAGGAAGAGAGTGAGAGCGTGTTTCCGCGATCCGAAGTTGGTTCCAGGTTGCGGAAGATTGCTTGTGAAGTGTTTCCGCGACCCATGGAAGATCTTGGGTCGCAAGATGATGTTTCTTCGTTGTTTCCACGAGCCAGAAGTAGCTTTGGGTCACAGGATGGGAGAATGCGTGTGTTCCGCGACCCACGAGTGATCTCGGTCGCGGAACATGCCTTTTGTTCATGTTTCTGGGACCCGAAGTGGGTTCTCAGGTCGCGGATAATTGCTTCAGACATAAACTTTAGAGCTGTATCCTAGCAAAGTGTAAAAAATTGAAGTATGTAAGGAATGGATTGTTCCGTAATATCTGGATTGACGATGAGTTGGTTGATGTCATCCGTTAAAATGGTAGCTTGCGGAAACGTTTTTGCTTGCCATGAAAATGCGTAGGAGTATACGAGTATACTCTTCCACTCCCCCCCCCCTTTTTATCGGAGGGGTCAACTGAACTCATCACGAAGATGAGCTGCCTATGTACCCTCAAAAGGGATCAATTCGACTCGTAGTTCATTAGCATTGCTTATGTTGGGTTAAGCGTCGGTTCAAAGCTGGATGTATGTGTTCGGAGCATCGGATATGTTGGGTAGATCCTTCATTTTATGCCTCTTTGGTCGTTTCTCATCTTCGTCGTTGTTCCGATTCGGTTTGCGACGTTGATGCTCTTCGAGCAGGCAGATGCGTCATTCCTTTTGACTTCCCCATATGGTTTTGACTCCTAATGATGTTGGGAACTTCAAGCATAGATGGTAACTCGATGGGACTGCACGCATTGAGCTGAGCCAAGGTGTTCCGAGGATTGCGTTGTAGATTGCTGGATGATCGGCCACCGAAAACTTGACTATCTTTGTAACTCCTGCGGCTTGGACTGGCAAGTTGGCTGTGCAGATTGTCATAGAAGTGTCTCCGGAAAATCCAGTGAGTGGCCGAGGAGCTATCGTGATGTCTGAAGGGTCGACTTTCATTCGACGCAAAGTGTCGCGGAAGATGACGTCTATGAAGATTCCCGTGTCGATCAAGATCCTAGCAGTGTTGAAGTCGTTGATTGTGAGCTAGATGATGAGTGGATCGTTGTGTGGTTGATCAATTCCTTTGGCATCCTTCTCCGTAAATGATATGGTGTACTCCGGATGCCTAGGTTCGTAAGTCTGGAAGGATGCGGCAACTGCTTTTCGTTGGAAAGCTTTGATGAACGAGACAGTATCGAGACAATATTGCGAGCCGCCCATGATCATGTTGATTCTCTGGCATGAACCCTCGTTCTGGTCTTCGTTGTCAGATCTGTTTTGCTTGTTCTGTTCGTCTGTTTGAAGTTGTTCTTTTGGAGAATCGTCACATGTATCATGAATAAAATCTTTGATATGGACAATATTACCGAGATGTCCAGTGAGGAGTTTCTTGGTGAATTCTGCACCCAAAGTTCTGCAGCTTTGCGTTGAGTGGCCTTTGGTTTGGTGGAGCTCGCAGTATGCATCCTCATTGTAGCCTCTACGTCTGTTTGTCCATCCCTCCGAATGTCCACATCCACGCCCAGAGCTTCGGCCACCGCCACGTCCATAATTTCTTGCAGTTTCATGGGAATTGTTTTCTCTGTTGTTGATTAAGTAGTTGTGCGAGCCAGGACCTTCGTAGTTGATGTACTTTGATGCTGAAGGAGGCCTTCTTGTGCTCTGTTGTACGGTGGGCTTATGAGTTGATTGCGGAACGCGAGCTGGTGCGTGTCTGGCCCGGAGGATTTGCATCTCTTCTTCGTTGACGATGTATGAGTTGGAGAGATGCAAGGCATCATTGATGGAGTGTGATGAGCTAAATCCTTCCCGAACTCCGATTCGTACCACAATTGCATAAGTGCACGAAGTGCTGCCTGGTCGCTCATGCCGTCGACCTGCGAAATAAGAGTTTTGAATTTTGTGATGTAAGATCGGAGAGATTCTGTTGAACCTTGAGTGATCGACCACAAGTCAGCATCAGTGGTTTTCTGCCCCATGAAGATGGAATAATGCTTCAGGAAGGTCGTGGTCAGTTCGCGGAAGCTGTTGATGGAATTCCTCGACGGCCGAGAAACCATTGCAGAGCTAGTCCTTTGAGATTTTCGACGAAGAGAAGACACAAACCGGCGTCTTCGTATCC
This sequence comes from Aurinia saxatilis, assembly GCA_900406295.1. Taxonomy (NCBI): domain Eukaryota; kingdom Viridiplantae; phylum Streptophyta; class Magnoliopsida; order Brassicales; family Brassicaceae; genus Aurinia; species Aurinia saxatilis. The sequence goes on along the minus strand of OVAP01002034.1, from coordinate 9,151 downwards.
CCTTGGGAACTTGGCCCTGTTCATGGAGATTCAGAAGGATGTGAGGTGCTCTCTATGATCGGTCGTCCCGTCGTAGAATGATATTCTGACTTTTTCGGGATCAGGGATACGAGCTTCTGTGATCCTCTGAGTGAAGGGAGTCATCTGCGATTCTTTGAGAACGCGGTCAATTTCTGGTGTGCGGTTGGTTGCTTTGTGGATCTGCAAACGCACATCATGGATAGTAGCTTCTGTTTTGCGGAGAGATGCTCTGAGTCAGAGGATTTCTTCCTTGTGTTCCCCGAGTTGATCGTCATCGGAGTATTCTTTGAAAACTTCTTCGCCTTGACCTTCAGGCTGTTTCGTATGTTCAAGATGTTGAGTGTTTGGAGGTGGACTCGATTCTCTCTCACGGTTGTCTTCGGTGTGGAATTTTCTGTTGGTCACCAAAGTATCCTTGGTGAGGTCGATAGTTTTCCCCGATCCATTTGGTTGCTCCGTTCGATCGGCAGAATTTGTGAGCGATCTATCACGTTGGATCGAGAGGCGGCAAGTTGAAGAGCCTTCTTGAAGCCTTCCGAGGTTGGTTCTAGACAGAGAGTTCCTCCAATCTATCCGCGATGGGTTGATTGATCTTGTCTTGCTTCACAGAGCTTGTAAGCAAGTTGTTGAGCATGGTTGTAAATTTGGGAAAGCCAGTTTGAGGATTGACGATTTTGTCTCATCCTCCATTCAATAGAGTTTCCATGGTTGGAGCTTCTGGGCCGTTGTTGATTCCTCCGTTTGGCTCTGGTGTCACCATGGAGCCGTCCGGGATTGATTGCAGGGTAGTCTACTCTTTTCCTGCCATGTTCGTTGTAAGTTACAAGAGATTCTTCGTGTGGAACAGTCGATGAGTCCCCGCAGTCGGCGCCAAATTGTGTGTACCAAAATTCACACAACCACAAACTTGTAAATACAAAACTTTTAAGGTATCGTCGACTAACATTTTGTATGAATCACTTGCAGAGATGGCAGCGGAGAAAACAGAAAGAATCGGACAGAATTGAAAGACAAAACTGAACGGCAGAAAAGACAAAATATAGATGAACACGAATTTTATTGCTAGAGCTCTCTAGGTTTCGAGAGGCTAAGATGTCAAACGATACAATATAAGTTATGACTAGCAAGATATATACACTCTCGGCTAAACTGTCCTAGGTCATATAGACTACTTCTTAGATAACTTCCATTTCTCCGATGTGAATCGGAGAACTTCCATTTTCTCTGATGCGAATCAGAGAAATTTCCTTTTCTCCGTTAATCCTTCGGCGGCTTCCCTTTTCGTCGTAAACCGAAGGACGACTTCCTTTTTCGTAGATATGTCCACAAACCTTCACGAATCTTCTAGTATGATCTATTGAAAGGCTTGGCTCGGATATCGGTCCATGATGAAATATCGGACAATTTTGGCCTGTTGAGAGTGTTGTTGGATTCACAGGATTGTTTGATAATCCAGTGAATCGTATGTGTTTGGATAGTTACCTCGTTAAAAACCTTAGCACGGAAAACCACTTAGGGAAAAAACTCACCAAGGGAAAAAGAGTGTTACTATCGATATCTTTGTCGATTGTATAATGAAATGTTACTTCGTGAATCATACGTTCTCGTTGGAACTAAGTATCTGGCTTGAATGATCCACGGCATGGTATTGAACCTTGATGAACGAGTTGTCCTTGCGACCATGCACGTGTGTCGCGGAAAGTGACTTTGATAATGTCCTGCGACCCACGACGTGAATGTGGCTCACGAGAAGCAAAATGATCAAGTTCTGCGACCCAAGCTACGTCGTGTGGGTCGCAGGAACCTCTCGTGACGGAAAGGTGTGAGCCACGCCTCATCTGGGTCGCGGTTCGGACCAGAGGGAAAAAATGGCGAGCTGGCTTGGCTTCGTGGGTTAAAGGAATTTATCCGGAGGCAATGTGCGAGCTGAGGACCCATCCAGGTCGCGGGAAGCATTCGGTCGTGGACTAGGCGAGCTGGATCAGGTCTGTTGGTCGCCGGTCATGCTCGGAGGAAGAATAGGCGACTCGCATGATGAACCATCTCCCACGAAAGGCGAGCTACACAAGTGGTAAGGGTCACAAGATGTATCCCGGTGAGAAGCTGCGAGCTGGCCGTGGCTTATAGGTCGCGGAATGAGTCTAAGCTCGAGGAGTGAGACTCGATGGTCGTAGGTTGATTCTCTGACCTCATCGTGTCTCTCCATGCATCATAGGATTCGCGATGGACCTTCGGTGATTCATTTGCGGTTGTATTCATTTATCATGATAGTTATCGTTGATCTTGAATGATCTTCAATACTTAGTCATTTTCATGCTATCAATCTTACGGGGTGGAATCCGACCCCCACACCAAATTAACTTGCAAATAGTTTAAAGAATTCTTTGTTATTTGCTTGTTTTTCTTTGGTATTATTTATGTTATCTACTTACTAACTAGTTTCTTTTTCTTTTTCTCTTTGGTGTTTCATGTGTATGCACTTAAGGAGTGACGATTCTGAAAATCTTTTAGACTACACCGAGCTAGAAAGAATCGAAAAGGAAAACAGAAAGAATAAGAAGATGGTAGAAACCAACAAAGATGATAAAGTCCCACCACGAAAGCCACAAAGGAACACGGCTGCTCAAGTCACACTTGGTGACTATGATGCTCCAAACTTGTTTGTCTCAAACAGATCTCCAATTGTCTTGCCTGTTCTTACAAACAGAGGCTTCACCATTCACCCTCAAGTAATAGCTTTGGTGAATCATAATCAGTTCCATGGTCATGCTACTCAACATCCTATGGCACACTTGGAGACTTTTGGAGACATTTTCAGCACCACCGGAGGAGATGGAGTACGAGATGACTATGTGGTGTGCAAGCTATTTCAGTTTTCTTTGGCTGAAAAAGCTCTAAGATCGATGGTTCAAAGCTCTTCCAGCCGGTTCACTTTCCAATTGGGATGAAGCTAAGGCAGCCTTCCTTGCTCATTTCTACACCAAAGGAAGATCAAATCAACTCATTAACAAGATCGCAGGATTTCAGCAAGGACCAACTGAATCTTTCTATGAAGCGGTGGTGCGTTCTAAAGAATACACGAGGGATTGTCCTCTCCACGGCTTCAATGATTTGACCTTGTTGAATATCTTTTTAAGAGGCATCATTGAAAAGTTCCAGAACATCTTGAACTCTGCTAGTCGAGGTAACTTCATGACTAACACAGTTGAGGAAGCTAATGAGTTGACTGATAATGTGGCCGCTACCAATGCAACCTATGGTCAAAATTTTGAGAAAAGAAGAGATGTCAACAGCATTGATAGCGTACGATTCGACAACATAGAGAAGAAGTTTGATCTGTTGTTCAAATCCACCAAGAAGAGTGTCTATTTTTCTGATGTCGATGCAATTGAAGAAGAGGAGCAAGAGGAGGATGTGAAATTCGTAGGAGGAAGTTATGGGCAAAATTTTCAATACAACAACAAGCAAACCTACACCAAACCATTCTCCAACTCTTACCAACAGCCACATCATGGCCTTAATCAAGGGAGAAGCTATGGGAACAATGCTTATCAGTTACCACCACCGCAAGATACTAAGATGGAATCCATGTTGGAACAACTTTTCGAAGGACAACAAAAGTTAACTGCCCCCTTCAATGGCAAGATTGATGACCTCTACACCAACTTGAATGGAAAGATTGAACAACTAGCTACTCAATTGAAGAAGACCGATCAACAAGTTGCTCAAACAATCGAGACGGTTTGAATGCAAGAAGTTTTCCTTCCATCAAAGACGGATAAAACCCCCAAAAAGTTTTTCAACACAATCATCATGAGAAGTGAAAAAGACGAGGTTGATTTGATTGAGGCAATGCTTAGGAGTGATGGGGACCAAGAGGAGCTTCTTTGGGTTGAAGATGATGAAATTTCGGCTGCAAAACAGAGCAGTGTCGATCGACACTCACCTAGTGTCGATCAACACCCCTCGGGAAGTTCCACGATGGACTCTATTTCAAGACATGGTGTCGATCGACACCAAGTTCAGTGTCGTTAAACACCCCTCTGTATCGAGTTCACGCCATTAAGATCTCGACCCCAGTTTGACCGCAGCTCGACATCATACGAGGAGAAGCTCACAAAGACTGGTGCCACTGTGAATGTGATGTCGCAGGCTGTCGTTCGAAGACTTGGTCTTCCTTGCCAACAACCTTCAATATCAGCCATAATCATGGCGGACTCTTCATCGGTGAATGTTACGGGCTTTGTTCCAAATGTGATGCTTCAAATTGGCGATTATCTAGTGCGTGCTGATATCTACATTATGGAAATAAATGAGGAGATCAATAGACCATTGATTCTCGGTTCTTCATTCCTTGCAACTGTTGGAGCTGTTATGGATTATCCAAACCAAAGAGTCTTCTTCTCCAGGATCAACACACAGTTCTTCTATCACTTTAACCCTAACGGAGGAACCTCTTGCAAGGCCATTCAGCATGATAAGAAGATGAATTCTGTTCTCAAAGATGCTCCCAAATAAGTCTAACCAGTCATCAAAGACACTCCGAACATCGACAAATCCTTTAAGGCAAAGCATGTTCGATCTTCAAAGCCAGTTGCTACAATCAACATGTCATCCCAGAGTAGTTAAGAGACATGGGAGATGATGTTATCAGGGATCGATTGAATGCTACGATGGTGCTCTTTCCTCAAGTCTCTTCATGGCAAGTGAACGGTGGTGTGCTCGAAGGGAAGGAAAAATTCAAAGATTCTTATACGATCCACCATGAGTCACCATCCACAGAATAGTTGGGCTAAGGATTAAAAATTATGCACTTGGTGGGAGGCAGTCCACTTGTGAGTTTTCTACTACCTATACAATTTATTTTCATTATTTTTTGTCTTTTTGAATTTTTAAAAATAATTCGGATTTCCAAAAAAAAATTATTTTAATTTTATAAACTCGGCTAGATTTTTCTACGATTTTTTTTAATTATTTTCATGATTTTTCATATTATATATTATTTAATACGGTTTTTATATTATAAAATAAAAGAGAAAAAACAGTTATTTCAAGAAGGAATCTCGAAAATGCACCTTTTGAGGTGCACATTTTTAAAAATACCCCTTCTTTTTGGCTATTTTTAAAAAATATATTAGTTTCAATCTAAATTATCATTTTTATATTTTAAAATATTCTATAATGGTTTGTAACGTTGTAGGGTTTAGAATCTAGGGTTTAAAGTTAAAATCTTAAACCTTAAAATTCTTAAACCTAAAAATGGTTTTAATCCTTAGTAAATCCAAAACTCCTAAAATATAAAGTCTAATACCTCAAACATAAAACCAAATAGTTTGTAAAACACTCAACATTAACCCTACGAGATTTAAGCCCTAAATTAAACCTTAAATCAACTTGAAATTCAAAAAGAGTATTTTTGAAAGATAAATAGGGGTATTTTTGAAAGGGGCCCTATTGAAAGGGGCATTTCTTAAAATCTATCATATTTTTTTAAATAAATCAGATTTACTGGCCAGTCACTTTTAGTGTCGGTCGACGCACTTCACTGTCGATCGTTACCGTTGGTGTCTGATCGACGGCATCATCAGTGTCGATCGACACCCCCGCATGAACAAAGGTAAATGTTTCTGATTTTGGCTATTTCGATTTATACTTTTTTCTTTTCTCGCCTCGAGATTTTTACTGACTGGGAACAGTGTTGTTTAAGTCTGGGGGAGGGAAATACTAATGTATTTTTCTTTGTCTTGGTTTATTTGTTATAATTTCAAAAATATTTATGCTTATCGAGTCGTTTTATCGAGTCAAAATCAGTTTTAAACTATGATCTTTTGCTTGGTTTATTGGCTTGTGTATTTTTCAGCTAAGTGACCATCACTTGTGAAACGAACTCTAGGACCAGACTATTGAAAAATCCAACGGCCAATTGGTATTTCAAAAACATCCAGGCTAAGTTACAAAGAACCAAACGGTTGGAGCTTATTGCACCTCTTCAATGTGATCAATGCAGTAGGATTTGATTCTTTCATTCATGATTGCCAGATTCAACAAGTAAGACAAATCATTTGCTACTCTCCCTTTCGAAAAAGTGACTTATCACACCCATAGAAATTTATTCAATTTATTATCGGTATTATTGTTCTTGTATTATTCGGTTCAAACAAAAAACAGAAAAAAAAAATAGGAAAAAAGAAGAAACAGAGAAGGTATCTTGATATGTCAATCCAAACTTTTATATACTATTTAGTGTTACTCAAGTCTGGGGGAGTGTAGTGAATATTTCTGTTCAAGTGTGGGGTTGGGAAGCATCGAGTGGGAAGAGAGTCTAGAACTTTTGAATACATTGGGATCAGAATAAGAGACAAGCTATGAAAATGGCATCGACTTCGTAACAAGGCTGTGGGTTTATTTGGATGTTAAGGAAGTTTTTGGAGAAGTACAAGGCAGTCAAATTCTGGATTAGTCAAGTAGGTGTGTGGATTACTAAGTTGGTCAAGATCATTTCAATCCTCCAGGCAAGGTGAGTTTTATATTTTTTAAACCTCTTTCACAGTTTGGTTTATGTTTTGCTTGTGGGCAAGCAAAGGCTAAGTCTGAGGGAGTTGATATATCTCGTATTTTACCAGTGTTTATGATAATAAACATATACTTATTTATATTTTAGAGTCCATATTTTTATTATTAGAGACTAAATGTGTCATTTTAGGTGCATTAACGAGTTTTGGAGCTTTGGAAGGATATAGAAGAATTATGGAGCAAAAATGGAACAAGGTTGAAAAGATGAAAAGGAAACGAAGAAAATATGGAAATTCAGTAAGAGGTGTCGATCGACACTCTACGGAGAATCACAATCTTTCATTAAATCTCAAGGTGAAGATTTTTCCCTAAATCTTTTAAGTTAATTCCCTAATTCTATAATCCGTCCTAGACCCTATAAATACTTTTATACAGCCATTGTTTGGGCTTATCCATTAATTTATTTTGAGAGGGTTTTGGGAGAAGATTTCTTAAACCCTTCTTATTGATTATTATTGCTTTCTTTCAATTATTGCATTATGAATTGCTTGGCCATGTCTGAGTGGTTGATTAGTTAGGTTTAAGGTTCTTAGATTAGGATGATTTTCTGTTAACCTTAAGCTTAATTTATGAACCATTAATTAACTCTTCTCTTAGATGTTCTTATTGCTAGATTCATAGATTAGCTATCTTGAGTCTAGATCATAGGGAATTTATTATACACGAGAGTGTTAATAAATTGTTGGAATTGTCTTAGGAGAGCTAGCGATCTTTTCTCAAGGAGACTTGGTTTAGAATAATTAGTGAATAATTGCATTGGTTTGTTAATGCTAGTTTAAATTCCATAGGATTTCTCAGAGAGATTTGGTCTTTCTAGGATTGAAACTAAGATAGTAAATCTCAGCGAGAGTTGGATTGCTTGTTTGCATTGTTCATATTCTAGAGTTAAGGTTTTTATAAATTTTGCACGACGGTGGTCGATCGACACCACACCAGTGTCGATCGACGCTGCCCGTTTTTAGGTTCTGAATTGATTCTTAATTGAAGTTCCTAAAGCCTAGCGTTTGTTTTAATTGAATCAAAACCCTCATAATTTACATATTGTTTGCTTTAGTTAGTAAAACTTAAAACCAATCAGTTTTGATTTAATTTAGAAATTAATTAAATTAGTTTGTTTAGTTATTCGGTCTTCATGGATTCGATCCTTAAGTACTATAACTGATATTTGTTATGCACTTGCAGTTAGAAATATATAGGGTAAAACTTTGTGTATCAGTAGGCGAGAAAAACACAGGGCTTAGAGTGAGGACTGAACTTAGTCTGGCCATACGGTCGAATCCACGGGTAGCACAAGCAGCCAAACGCCTTGAACTTGAAGTAGTTAGGCGCCACTTGAAACAACAGTTGATATGGAGATAGCATGTGAAGAGTTGATGTTGTCATCCTATTGATAAGATAAACTGCGGTAGAGAATGAGTACGGCCAGTACGTGTTCAGGATGTCAGCATGAGAAAGCATGGATAAGCCGGTTTCTACAATATAACAATGTCTGCGCTCAGCCATTCCATTGTGCTCCAGTGTGTGTGGCGGAGTAGTGAGATGAGAGATACCATGTGTCGCAAGAAACTGTTTGAGTGCAATGAATTCACCACCATTGTCAGAATATAGTGTTTGAATTTTGACATTGAATCTGTTTTCGACAAGTGCTTTGAAGGCTGGAAAGACTTGAGCGACTTGGGATTTTGTCTTAAGAGGATAAAACCATGTATATTTAGTTAAATGATCAACAAATATCACATAATATTTGTAACCATCAATAGATAGAACCGGAGAGGTCCAAACATCCGTAAACAGAAGTTCAAGTGGACGAGAAGATCGAAGTGTAGAAGTAGAGGCAAATGGAAGCTTATGACTTTTATTACTTGAGCATGAATTGCAAATAAAGGAAGACGAAAAATCAGAAACAGGTAAAGCAAATTGAGAAATCATATGACAAAGTGTTTGAGAGTTTGGATTGCCTAATCTAACATGCCAATCTAATAGAGAGGCTTTGAAATTTGAAAAAGCTGAAAACGATTTTGGAGAAGCTTCCATCGACCATTCATAAATGCCCGCATTAGCCTTGCCTTTGTGAAGTGTTTCCCCGAGTGTAGATCTTTCACCTGAAAATTTAAGGGACACAATTTATGTAATAACCCGGTCAAGTGATAAATAAGTTGTCTTTTTAACTAATTAAGACCTCGACAACTACAATGTATCAATGCAGTAGTTAAGGATCGAATCCACAAGTTCCAGCTTCTACACTATGTCTTACTAAACTATCTTATCAATCGAATGCAAATGGGTTTTTTGTCAGTTTTACTAAATTACTACTTGTTTAAATTCAATGGGGATAAAATGCTAGACTTAGGAGACATCAATGGCAAACAAATGAATTAACTGGATGACTATTCAGGTTCTAAACAGCACAAACTTCAACTTAAACAAAGTTCTAAATTGGTCCACTTTCGTGGTACCAATTACTTCTCTTAGCAAAATAAACATAAACACCTAAACTCTCATTTGAGTTTAACTAAGCTAGAGAACATTTCTAGTACTGGTTTAATAAGTTCACAAA
>OVAP01002033.1:0-21002 GCA_900406295.1 Aurinia saxatilis | reverse complement strand
CTTTGAACTATTTTAGATAACTTTTGTAAATTAATATACTACTAGTTAAAAGAAAGTCAAATCTGATCCTTAAATTTCACATGGATCCAACTGCGTGAAACACAACAAAACTACGAAGTTTCCTCTAAAAAAAACATATAAAATGGTGCCATAAACCGTTTTCTATCAATAAACTAACAATTTAGGCTAGTGTTATCACTATATTACTATTTTTATTCAAACCAATTCATTGCATATCATCAATCTATTGACAAAAAAAATACGCTATCTCTAAACTTTGATTCTAATTACAAAAATTTCCATTTCTATTTGGCTAATTGAGTAATTGATTAGTAACATCTTGTCTTGCTATAAACCATACAAAATTAAGAGTAATCCACAATTACAATCACTCAGACTAGATTTGAAATCTCTCCATTATAAAGAAATAGTATAAATTAGTAAAAAAAGATATTTTATATCACATTATCATGTAGGACCCATCATAAATGTTATTGTCATCTTTATCAGACTACGGTTATGATGTTAAAAATATAAAATTTAATGGCCTCCTAGGATAAGATCTTAACCATAGTTAAGTTAAAATTCCAACCATAGTTTCCCACANATAGTATAAATTAGTAAAAAATATATTTTATATCACATTATCATGTAGGACCCATCATAAATGTTATTGTCATCTTGATCAGACTATCGGTTATGATGTTAAAAATCTAAAATTTAATGGCCTCCTAGGATAAGATCTTAACCATAGTTAAGTTAAAATTCCAACCATAGTTTCCCACAAATCTAACCCTTTAAAAGCCCACTTCCTCTTCTCTTCACTTCCATCATTTTCCCATAAACACATCATCATATGATCTTTTTCCACTAATCACTCTTAATCTTTTTTCTCTAATCTCAAAGATGTCTGATGGTAATGGAAATGCAAACGCTGACGGAGGATTCAGTTTCCCGAAAGGACCAGAAATGCCAAAGATCACGACGGGAGCAGCCAAGAGAGGTGGTAATGGTTCAATATGTCATGATGATAGTGGACCGACGGTGAAAGCTACCACCATCGATGAGCTTCATTCTTTACAAAAGAAACGTTCTGCTCCTACCACACCGATCAACCAAGGCGGAGCCGCCGCTTTCGCCGCCGTCTCCGAGGAGGAACGTCAGAAGATTCAACTTCAGTCTATAAGGTTTGGTCCATAATATCATATAACCTATAGTTTTATTGTAACGAGTATAAGCAAGATATTGTGTTTTCTTGACGATCGTTTTCATCTAAAAAAAAGAAGAAAATCAAGAATCTTGTTTTTTTTTTGTAGTTGTTTTGTAGCTAGAAAAGTTATATTTTTCTAAATATATAATTTAAGGTATCTTTACGTCATTATAAACAATATATATATGTAGAAAACACATCGCGTGTGTTTTTTTTGACGTGGGATAATAAACACTGTATTAAAAAATAATTAGAGGGTATAGTTAAAAGAATATATAAATTGATATAGTTTCCTTCTATATGCACAAAATTTATTTACAAAATAGTCACTAAGCTATTGACTTATAATAACGTCATTAGTAAACAAAATTGCCACTATAAAGTCTATAACCTATTACATCATTTACATGTAATAAGGTCGTATAGTAATAATATATATTCTTTGGGTCAAGAGTGTCAACTTAGTAAAATATCGACTTTAATGTTTTGTAACGTTGATGTACACTTGGAAAATTTTAAATTATATTTATTTGGTTAGGCTAAATTCAAAGACTAATACCCGAAAAAATATTGAATTAACGTGTATGACACGTAGTTTATTTAATGTACCACGTCACGTGAAGTTCAGCGACACGTGGAAATTAATTTTAAATTTTGATTTGTTTTTTTTGTTTCAGTGCGTCGTTAGCTTCGTTGACTCGAGAATCAGGACCCAAGGTGGTTAGAGGAGATCCGGCGGAGAAGAAAGCCGACGGTTCAACTACTCCGGCGTACGCTCACGGCCAACATCACTCCATCTTTTCTCCGTCCACCGGAGCTGTTAGTGACAGTTCGTTGAAGTTCACTCATATTCTCTACAATCTTTCTCCTGCAGGTGAAATTCGAATCCGATTTTCAAAATTTCGCGATGAGATTGATTTGTTAGTTTTTCCGATGAGATTGATTTGGTTTTTGTGGTGGTTGTTGTAGAGCTTTATGAGCAAGCGATTAAGTATGAGAAAGGATCGTTTATCACTTCTAATGGAGCTTTGGCGACGCTTTCCGGTGCGAAAACTGGGAGAGCTCCGAGAGATAAGCGTGTTGTTAGAGATGCTACTACTGAGGATGAGCTTTGGTGGGGGAAGTAAGTGTTTCGATTCCTCAGAATCTGTAGAGGTTTTTTCGATTTGTGATTTGGATGAGATTTTTGGTGTTTATCTGCTTTGATTTTTGATTTTAGGGGTTCGCCGAATATCGAAATGGATGAACATACTTTCATGGTGAATAGAGAAAGAGCTGTTGATTACCTAAACTCCTTGGAGAAGGTATGAATCTAAATCTTGAATCAATGTTGTTCTGAGTGTGGAATTTGGATCTAAGAGTGTAGATTTTGGTGTTATGTTAGGTGTTTGTGAATGATCAGTTCTTGAATTGGGATCCGGAGAACAGAATCAAAGTCAGAATTGTATCAGCTAGAGCGTATCATTCACTGTTTATGCATAACATGTAAGTATATACCGTTTCCTTTTATTGTTCTTGAGAGCATTTTAGTAGACAAGTTTGGTAACTGGTGGATGGTGGCAGGTGTATTCGACCAACACCGGAGGAGCTTGAGAGCTTTGGTACTCCGGACTTCACTATATACAATGCTGGACAGTTTCCTTGTAACCGTTACACTCATTACATGACGTCGTCTACTAGTGTTGATCTTAATCTTGGAAGGAGGGAAATGGTTATACTTGGTACTCAGTATGCCGGGGAAATGAAGAAAGGTCTTTTCAGTGTGATGCATTACCTTATGCCTAAGCGTCGGATTCTTTCCCTTCATTCTGGATGTAATGTGGGAAAAGATGGAGATGTTGCTCTCTTCTTTGGACTCTCAGGTATATTTGTGTCCATCACCAAACATCAATGTTGTAATGAGCGTGTGAACTGAGATTGATGATTGTTTTACTGTGAAATGTTGATTTCAGGTACCGGGAAGACTACACTGTCTACTGATCACAACAGGTATCTGATTGGAGATGATGAGCATTGCTGGACTGAGACTGGTGTTTCCAACATCGAGGGTGGATGCTATGCTAAGTGTGTTGATCTTTCGAGGGAGAAAGAGCCTGATATCTGGAATGCCATCAAGTTTGGAACAGGTAAAAAGACGATAATGTAGAATTGTTTCAAGGAAAAGTTCAAATCAGTGATATAACAATATGGCTCTGATCTCGTTGCAGTTTTGGAAAATGTTGTGTTTGATGAGCACACCAGAGAAGTGGATTATTCCGATAAATCCGTTACGGGTAAGAAACAAGTGTTTTTTATCGTTCGTTTCTCGTCTTCCTTCCAATCAACAGAATGATCATCGTTTATTCTCATTGATGCAGAGAACACACGTGCTGCATACCCGATTGAGTTCATTCCAAATGCGAAAATACCTTGTGTTGGTCCACACCCGAAAAATGTGATCCTTCTGGCTTGTGATGCCTTTGGTGTTCTCCCACCTGTGAGCAAGCTGAATCTGGCACAAACCATGTACCACTTCATTAGTGGTTACACCGCTCTGGTATGTCCCAAGAAAAGTCTTAGCTCTCTTTTTGGGATCAATCTCCATAAAACTTCAAAACCTTAACCCAAGATATGAACATCTATAAAGGTCGCTGNGCTCCCACCTGTGAGCAAGCTCAATCTGGCACAAACCATGTACCACTTCATTAGTGGTTACACTGCTCTGGTATGTCCCGAGAAAAGTGTTAATTCTTCTTTTGTGATCAATCTCCATAAAACTTAAAAACCTTAACCAAAGATTTGAACATCTATAAAGGTTGCTGGAACAGAGGACGGCATCAAGGAGCCAGCAGCAACATTCTCAGCTTGCTTTGGTGCAGCTTTCATAATGTTGCATCCCACCAAGTATGCAGCTATGTTAGCCGAGAAGATGAAGTCTCAGGGTGCTACCGGATGGCTCGTGAACACCGGTTGGTCTGGTGGCAGGTATGTTCTAGTTATGGAAAACCAACACGAACAAAATCTGTAGTTACAAACATGATCTGTAACGTTTTTCCTTTTTTGCAGCTACGGTGTCGGAAACAGAATCAAGCTGGCATACACAAGGAAGATCATCGACGCAATCCATTCAGGCAGTCTCTTGAAGGCGAACTACAAGAAAACTGACATCTTCGGCTTCGAAATCCCAACTGAGATTGAAGGAATACCTTCAGAGATCTTAGATCCAATCAACTCCGTAAGTCTCTACAAACTCCTCTCTCTCTCATTTCAGAATGTAATGAAACCAATCTGATTGATTCTTAATAATGAAAATGCAGTGGTCTGATAAGAAAGCACACAAGGAAACTCTACTGAAACTTGGAGGTTTGTTCAAGAAGAACTTTGAGACTTTTGCTAATCACAAGATTGGTGTTGATGGTAAACTCACCGAGGAGATTCTTGCTGCTGGTCCCATCTTTTAGAAAGAACAAAAAAACTATCATCATGTTGTTGTGTTATCGGAGAACAAAGAAATGATATTACGATTAAAAATAAAAATTGAGACTTGTGTTNTGATTAAAAATAAAAATTGAGACTTGTGTTTTTTGTTGTGTAATATCACGACTGATGTGATAATATGATGAACTTTCCAAAATGTGTTGAATTATGATGATGAAATATTCCTGTATCATTTTCAATCAAAAGGATAAATGTGTTTATTATCTTTTCAATAAACCAAAAAAAAGGAAAGTTAGTTATGATGACAATAATCATGCATTTACTTAAAAGAATTAAAAGTACAATAAATGCGTTATATTTATCTTCAAGAGAAAAAAGGAAAGTTAATAAAAGGCCCATATAGAAATTGTAAGGCCCATGAAATATTCTCGCCTATATAATGCTCTCTCTCTACCCCATNTCTACCCCATTTTTGTATATTTTATCATACTCTCTCGTGCTCCCAACACAAAAAAAAATCTAAAATCTCTNATGCTCTCTCTCTACCCCATTTTTGTATATTTTATCATACTCTCTCGTGCTCCCAACACAAGCAAAAACATAAACCTTCTTCGATTTTTTCCCTCATTCTTCGTTTTGGCTTCGATTCTTCATCGTAAGTCTTGTTTTTTTTCAATTACAGATTGTTAAATTTTCTTCTCTTTCCCAAGATTTCTGTTCGATCTTCAATATATTACATACATTAATAGTTATTGGTTACGCATAAACCCTAATTTTGAGGATTTTCTAGGGTTTTATACTTCTTCCCGAAGCATAAACGATTTTATTCTAGATTTTGCTTCCTTTGGCATCTCTTAATATCTTCATCAACCGAATATGAATCGTAGCGAATCAGCGTTTTTAGAATCTCGTGAACGACTTAAGGAATCGATAAGGAGGAAGACTCAGAATGCAAACGATGTTGCTACAACAATCTCATCATCACAGCCAGAGCAAAGAAAAAGAAATTTTCCCTATAACAAGTAAGTTTGTTGTTTTATTCACCAATGTTAGAGAATTTATTCATGAATTTGACCTTTTTTTTTGCTAACTCTGTTTTGTTTTACAATGTGTGTAGTTTTGGTTCCTTCTTTGGTCCTTCTCAAACTGTTATTGCACCAAGAGTGTTACAAGCTACCAAATCGATGTTCGAAAACGAGCAATTAGCTGACAAAACCCGAAACTCGGTCCATTCTAATTTAAAGAGTGGTGGTTTACAGACTAATAATGCGAATGAGGTATTATAAACTTTATAACCGTAATCATCTATGTTTTTGATAATTTATTTCTCTTGATTTCGAGNCGAAACTCGGTCCATTCTAATTTAAAGAGTGGTGGTTTACAGACTAATAATGTGAATGAGGTATTATAAACTTTATAACCGTAATCATCTATGTTTTTGATAATTTCTTTCTCTTGATTTCGAATTATGCTAATATGTTATTGTTTTCTTGCTTTTGTAGACTGTGAAAACTAAAGCTGAGAAACTTAAGGATGCAAGAGACTACTCATTCCTTTTCTCTGATGATGCTGAGCTTCCTGTTTCCGTTACGGAACCAACTAACTCAAAACCAAGTTCCAAAGAGAGCCAAATAATTCATTCAAAACCCGCTTCTTCAGGCAGCAAAATGCATTCAAGAACAGTTTCATCGAATGTCGATAAATCTAAGTCTAGACTAAGTTCCAAAGAAAACCAATTGGTACATTCAAGACCGGCTTCTTCAGGCAATCGAATGGTTTTAAAAACCGGTTCATTGACTAATACTAAAGTGCCTAAGAAGGAAGAATCTATGAAATCTATTAGCAAGAATGGTCAATCAAGTTCAAGATTAGCTACTCAAAGACCAGTTGCTCCTACAAGAAAACCAGATTCAGTACTTGGTACTCGTCAAAATGTTCCTAAACAAGAACAGAGAAAGGTATCTCAAGAAGTCACAAGAAAACCACAACCATTGAAGCAACAACAATCTACTCAACAACCATTGAAGAAGAACAAGAAGAAGAGACCTGCAAAACCGTCAGAAGAAGATGAACTGGCATTTGAAATGATTAGAAAAATGTGCAAGACTGATCGTTACGCGGAGCGTGATTACAATGATTATGATGATAGTGACATGGAAGCCAACTTTGAAGATATCCAAAAAGAAGAGAAACGAAGGTACTATAAGATATATTTACATATGTTTTCTATCTCTAAGTTATATTTACCAACAATGTTGATAACATGTTTTGTTTTTGTTGTTTGATACAGTGAGAGACTCGGTAAGAAAGAAGACGCGAAACAATTGCGATTGATACAGGAAGAAGAGAGACGAGAAAGATTGGCAAAGGAGAAGAAGAAGCAGAAGCTTAGCCATTAAAGACTTTTCTCAAAGTTTTCTTCTAAACTCCTTTTTTCAATTGATGATGTTCAGAGTTAGTTATGAATTGAACTTAATGAGGCTAGAGTTTTTATCTATTGCAAGTTTGTTGGTCAGAATTACAATTGGCAAAATATTAAGTGTTTGGTGTATATAACATGATTCAGCTTAAGTAATGATCATAAAAGGCTAATCTATAGCATATCTACAGAAAATCTTAGTAAATCTACTTAGCAACTTAGTATAGCTAGGGTTTGATTTCAATATTGAAGTTGTGTTTTGAAGACTTCTTTTTGGTTAGGTAAAGAGGAAGAAAAATATGAGAAATTTGATGGAACAGTGCTATCAAAATCCATAGGAAATCTTCAGCAAATCCATCAATTATAGGGGTCACCTTGTTGTTCTAGTATATATCATCAACCAACACTTTCAAACAAAAACAAACAACTTTAGTATTTACTTTGATATGCTCAAAGTTTATTATATGATTTCCTCTGTTTTATTCTATTACCAATTTGTTTGTATCTGTTTGTTCTTGTTCCTTTCTATTTAGGGGTTTGACTTCAAGAATAACTACGTTCTCACGTTATACCAAAGATACGGATCCAGAAAATTATTTTTTTTGTATTTTGGATTTTGAGATATGGATTACGAGTTTTAAAATGCTACAGTAGTCAAGTACTCGTGCATATGTACAGTGTCCTTGGAGATTGAGAAAGGAAATATTACAAAAAAAAAATCCAAAAAAAGAAATGAAATGGAATATATATGTTTTTTGATTAAGATGGTAAATACTCTAAACTAAAATCAGATTTATGCAGGAGCCTGCTTCTTTATCATGGGAGGTAATGTAGAGTAAGAGAAAGATTAATTTTTCTTTTTTAGTTGGAACTTTATGCAACACTATCTATTAATAGCCCACGTGTTTTTCTTTGTTTATCTAGCTTAACATTTCTATGAAGTTCAACAATTTCTATAAAAGAACTTGTGTAAATAAATGCTAAATTTTGTCGTTTCTTTTTAACCTAAGTGATTAGAGATTTATACACGAAACAGCTCACGTATTTTACTATATTTAGACTAGCACGTTTGCACAAGACACAAGAACTTCAAGAAAGTGACCACATGGGTCGGTTTGTTTTATTCTACAATTTACTAGCAATTAACCTTTTATGCCTTTTTATTGAGTATAGTACGCCACAGTATATGTTGATGCTTTGGTCACTTGTAAAAAGAACTGGTTCTTTATGAAGTTATTCTTTATTTTTTCTGTCTTTGAAAGTTCTGATTTTTTTTTAATGTAAAATCGATGCAAGGAGGGGGTTTATTGAGGAAGCTGGATTCATGTTCAATCGTTGTTTGGTGAGTTGTGTTAAACCCAAATTTCGTGGTCTTTCTTTGTGTTCAATAGTGAAATGGTTAATTTTGAAGAAGAGGCTATGATGTTTCACTTGATTTTATTAATCTTGGACACAAAATCTAACCATTTCTTGATTAGTGGTTTGGTTGTTTTGCATGATTGTTACTAGAAACATGGATGGAGATTCTCTTGGTTGTTGTATTAGTCACATGTTAGAATGTTAGTTTTGTTCGTTGCATCTTTGTTCGTTAATCGTTATAGGGTTACAGGTAACGCTTGCATTGCGCTACACCCGGCCAAGAGGGCTTATACTATCTGTTTGTTTACTGCTTCACTAACTTTGTGTCTGAAGACATGACATGATGATCAAAAGTGGGTATAATAGTTTGAGTAGTTTAAGGTTATAGATCATTATATTTATCTGGTAGATTGTGTGTTTAGAAATGGACCAGTTAAAGGAAGAAAAACAAGATATTATCATAAACAATTTCATTCAATCCTATCTGGTGTACGTGAAAACTCATTATGTAGGATTTTATGTTTAGAGATATCAAAATGAACCGAAAAGGGTGGATCAGACCCAACCCAATCCAGTATGTAATGTTATAAATTTGGTTTTAAGAAATTTATATCTATTAAAAGATGGATTTTGTAGGTCAGTCTACTGTGGAGTATTTGAGGGTGCAAATTTATAGTCTTAATACAATAAATAAATTGTATAAAACTAATACATTTATATAGTTGACAAAGTAAGATTTATTAAATATGCTGTAATTTAAAAATATTTTAATGAATGAAATCAAAGTTATAAAATTAATAACATACAAAATGGTGTAAAATATATGATGCTTAATTATTTTAATTAATAAAAAAATTCTTAAAATTATATCTGGGAGTCTGCAAACCACATTTTATAGTGCAGCTTTAAACTGCTTAAATGTTACATGTGGGTTTATGTAAAGTGTAAAGATCAATATAACAAGTGTTGAATCTTCCCCTTCAAGGAGGTATTTTTGCTTCTCTGTATCACACTTTTTTAAATCACATGACATATTTCAATTCTTTGTTCTTAAATATTTCCCAATCTAAATATCTCATATGGTAAAAATAAAATGTTATTAGTTTCTCAGATAACAACAAAGAATCACACAAACAAAAATTTATAAAGAAACACACATAATTAATAAACCCACAAAAATTATAAAAAATATACATTATATAAAATTATTATTCTATTTACTATTATATATGAAATATCATATGAAATACTTGAAATGGAGATACTTTTAAGGATCAAAACTAATGTAATCCATGAACATATATATTAGCCAGGTTAGTAATAATCTGAACTATGTTGTGAACTTTGTTAGGTGATGGAAAAAAAGAAAAAAAAAACTGGAGAGTAGGATGAAACAGTGTTATCAAATCTGAAGCAAATCCACAGCAAATCCATCAATTATAGAGCCAATGTGTTATAAATTCATCAACCAACACATAATGGCAGACACAAAATACATAAATAAAGGCAAGTCTCAGTAAAGGGTTTCTTACATGACATATGCCAATTGACATTATAATAAGGTTTTTCGGTTTGCTACTATCAGTATATAATTACCAATTTGTCTGTATCTGTTTGTTCTCTTGTATTTTCATTTTAGGGTTTGACTTCAATAATAATTATGCTCTCACGTTAACCAATGATACTGATCCAAAATCAATTAAAAAAATAGAACTAATTTAGTATTTAGATCTTGAGATATGAAATTAGATTTAAAAATCATATCCTAATCATGTATATGTACTATGGAGCATAAAAAAGGAATAATACTAATTATTAATATTACAAATAGAAAATGCTAAATCTTGTTTACAGGAGCTAAGATGCTTCTTCTATCATGGGGCTTAGTAATGGAGAGATTACTCAGATTAGCTGGAAATTAATTGGCATTAATTTAATTTCCACTAGTAGATTATAATTAGCGCACGTGCTTTTTGTTAGCTTAGATTAGCATTTCTATGCAGTTCAATTTGCAACATTTTCGATGAAATTATGTTAAAAATTTCATTTAACTAAGTGATTATATACATATTTTGTGAAGCAAAGTCTTTGCCTAAACTTTTTATTTACTTTTGTATTTGGTTCCTTGTTGGGTGTGGGGTTGATAATTAGGTATTTCTTTGATCAATTTATCGTTTGTATTAGTTTATTCTTGGTTCTAGAATGGTTGTATTCGCCGGTTTTGTATTCCCATAATGTATCTTGCTTTGTTTTTTTTTAGTAAAACTGAGATGAAAAAAAGAGATAAAAATGATGAAAAAAAGAAGAAGTGGTTATATACATCTAACTTTTTTTAGTTTTTACTATATTCAGACTAGCACGTTTGCACAAGAGACGAGAGCCCCATGAGGGTGTCCACATGTGTCGCTCTTGATAACAACTAATATACTGACAATATGAACATTCAATATCCCTTTTATATATATCCAAAAATTTTGGATAAATTAGAGTGATCTCATACATTTGTCTAAAATAAATTAAACTAGCTAGACTCACATAATGGATAGATAGTAATTAGTAAAATACTTCTCTACACGATGGAAGTAGATTATTTCAGAAAACCGAAAAAAGTCTAATTAATGTTATGATATAGTTGATGTTAAAAAATTTATAATGCCTAAGTAGAATAGTTCAAAAGCCTAGCTTCTAAAACACATAACTGGACCATCAATTGTAGGCAAATGCTTTTCTTTTCTAGAATTCAAGCAAATTTTACCAAGTATTGTTGGTTCAACTGAAAAAATATCCAAGATAAAGTCTAGAAGTTACAAGATCAAGTGACATTTGAAACATAACCCTATTATGTGCTTTTATTCTGGATCTATTGATGTATGGGTTTCTGTGTGAAAACCTCCTAGCTAAACAACGAAAACAAGCAAGCATAGTTTTTTATTATATAAAAAGTCCAAATCTAAAATGATTATACATTGACTATGATATGTAAATTTGTGAATGTGTCAATGCCATTGCTTAAATGTGTTGTCAATCAAATTCAAATATGTATAATATGTTTGAAAAGAAAATATGACCATAATACTTCTCTAAAACTTCTATCATATGTCATCCAAAAACTATATTTAATGGATATTCGAGAAGTTTGCGAAATACTTTTTTGGTATTATCTTCTCCGGTTTGACTGTTTGGCGTGTGGTTTTTTTTTTGGGTCTTGTTTTTTTTTTGTTGGGGCTTGTTTCTCTTTTCCAACTAATTATTATGGAAATAGAGCTTATGGTTGAAGTTTTTTTCTTCGTAATTTTTAGTCTTATTGTCTCCATTATTGTTGGTTTATTAATCCCTACACGGATAGAATTATGTGTTCATTGATTTTTGTTTATCCAAGAATACTAGCTAGTGCAACTAGGCGAATTGACAAAGTAAAGACACAAGATTCAAGAGTCTGGTTGGGAAGAGAACATGGACTCTGTGTTTAAGAAGAACTTTCATTGTTTCAAGATCAAAAAGACTTTCATGGTTAACTCAGTAGTATCTGGATATCTTTATTATTGTTAGGTTTGCGATACTAGAATTTTTATGATTTTGATTAATTATTTATTTAGTCTTTGATGACTTTGTTATTTTATATAATATTGATCTAGATAATTAAAAAAATTTATATCATATGCGATAAAAGAAGAAAAAGAAGAGAATTTGAGCATATCTAAAACAAAAGTGATAAATGTATTAGAACTCACCTCACATATAGAGTACCAAGTGGTGAGGCTGAAGTTTACATGTGATATAGAATTACACTATCTTCTATAAACCTTTACTCTAAGCCAATATGGATTTGGGATAAATTCTGAAGCATATGTATTGGTAGATTTATTTTAAATAATTAATATTCCCTCCGTTTCATAATAAGTGTCGTTTTAGAGTTAAATTTTTGTTTCATTTTAAGTGTCGTTTTGCTTTTTCAATGCAGATTTATTACCAAATTTCCAGTTTTATCCCTATTTTTCAAGTTTATTAATTACAAAAACTAAAGAATAAAACATATTAAATAGGGATAAAACGGAAAATTTAATGGTTTTCTTAATTTGTGTGAAATATGTCAAAATGATACTCTTTAAAAAACCTNTAAATAGGGATAAAACGGAAAATTTAATGGTTTTCTTAATTTGTGTGAAATATGTCAAAATGATACTCTTTAAAAAACAGAGGGAGTAAAATTTTGTAAAAATTTCCGCCATAACATAAAATGTTAGTTAAAATGTATTAATTAGTTATTTAATTGACACGTCCCTACATTTATTCATGTATTGTCACTTTTTTTTTGTCGGAGTATCGACACTATTAGTATATAAGAAATTAGTTTTAAAATTGGAAACTTAGTCCTAGTAAATAAATTCATTGTGTACCATATTGCCAATAACTCTCAATGAATATACCTCTTTTCAGAAATACCATTATAAGAGGCAAACTTTTATAAATATTACTTTTAAAATGTAAAATATTTATGGGGTTTTAGGATCAATGTTTTAAGATTTTTAAATCCTAAAATTTTAAACTTCAAAAAGTGTTTCCACCCCCCCAAACAACTCCTAAACTCCTAAAATATAAGCCTCAAACGTAAAAATCAAATTCTAATAATTAAATATTAAACCCTAATTTTAACAGGGTTTAACCCTAAACCCTAGAAAGTTTAAACCAATCCTAAACGCCATAAGTTTACCAAACCTTAAACCCTAAAACTCAAAATCCTTACAAATTTGTTAATTTATAGAAAAATATGTTTGGTGAACGGTGGGGGCCGGTTTTGAATATTTGAAATTGTATTTTTTAAAAGACGTATATCACAAGTAATATTTTTCAAAATCTCTCTATATTCTATATAAAAGGTATGTTATGTGGTTTTGGGTTTTTGAGATGAATGAGCAAAAAAGTTTATTATTTCAAAGTATGTAAGAGATGTGAGTCTGTTCACTTAATAACCAATTATTTTTGTGTTAAAAGACCTTGATTACACTCTTGTAATGAATCATATTTCAAATTTAACCTTGCTTTCTTTTTGTCCTATTATGTAACTCTTTTTTTTGTTTGTTTTCGAAAATGTATTTTTATTCTTTATTTGAGAATAAAGAATTTAATCATCGCAAAAATGGCCTAACGTAACCAATAACATTCATATCAAAGAAAAGAAAAGAAAAAACATAACCAATAGTACAATAACATAGAATAATGGCATAAAATCCTAAGGAAATCTACGGTTGGTGCCACATTTAATTGGACCCACCATTTGCTTTGGTCTATTTCTTTTCTCATACCATATGAAATGTTTGAAAATGATCACAAAGGCCTTGATTCCTTCTATTTGGTAGCTTCATTCTTTTTCAAAGAAATTAGTTTTACATATTTTAAAATAACATATAGGTTAAGTAGTTGTAATGATAGAATGAAGAAGAGTACATGCTTAACTAAAATCAATCGTTTCAAAAGAAAATTTACATAGTTAAAATAATGAACGTTAACATTTAGAACACTATGACAATGCGTTTGTATTTTAAAGATCAAAATTCCTACAACAGCGATCATATTTTTAGAGGACATGATAGACGTACCTAGCTAAGATGGTATGATGTGGATTTCGTATTTTGTTGGAAAACAAAGATTCACCCAGAATAACCCTTTGACTGAAATGATAATGTCTATTCAACGACAATATGATCAACCAGCCGCATGAAAAACTCAAATGAACATTTAGATCACTCAAAATTTTAATTTATATACCATTTTCATATAACATTTTCACTTTTCATAAGCATATGCATATGAGTGGTTGGCTCATATATGTTTTTTTTCTTCTTTTTTTTGGTCAAGCGGCATATATGATTAGCTTTTGACACCCAAAAAATGGGAGAAAATGGAATATTATTAGCGTGGGAATGGATTTTATATAGTCAAGTTTTGTCTTTAACACGTGCAATTTACTCCATACGTGTGTGTATAAATATATATATACATATATGCATTATATTGTTCTCACATACAAACCTTCAATCTCTCTGATCTCCCCACTTCCAAGAAGAAGGTGAGTTTCAATTTCAACTTTCTCCAACTTTCTTGGGATAGGTTTCTCTTTTCTTTAGATTTGTATGTTTCTTGATCTTGGGTTATTATAGGGTCAACGAAACAAACCCAGATCTACTAGTTTATCTACATATACAATGTGTTTTTGAACAAAACCAGATCTACTAGTTTACTTTCTCTCTTGTTGGTTAGATACAGATTTCTGTTTTATAAATTTTATACACTAGTCTAATGTTCTTAATTACCATTTTCAGAACTTGACTACATATATAAGAAGCAACAACAATGGATATGACATCCACAAATTGGTTTTCTGACCAGGTATATATGCACACACAAACATGTCTACAGATTTGTCATTTTTTTTTTACGATATTTTCTCATTGTTTTGTTGTTGTTGTTGTTGTGATGTTATAGGAAATGGAAGAAAATAGTATCATTCAACAGTATCACATGGACTCAATAATGGGTGAGTTACATGAAGCTCATTACACTCTTCCATACTCTTTCTCATCTCTTAATACCACCAACAATGGTTATAAGAATGATCCTTCTTATGATGACCTGATCGAAACAAAACCATCAAAGATCCTCAAAACAACTTATATATCACCAAAGTTTCCACAACCACCTACTTCTTCTCCTCTTCCTCCTAATCCAAAGCCTCATTTTCATCATTTTGAACCTTCCTCAAGAATTCTCTCTT
Organism: Aurinia saxatilis; assembly: GCA_900406295.1. Taxonomy (NCBI): domain Eukaryota; kingdom Viridiplantae; phylum Streptophyta; class Magnoliopsida; order Brassicales; family Brassicaceae; genus Aurinia; species Aurinia saxatilis. The sequence continues at coordinate 5,825 of OVAP01002033.1, read as the reverse complement.
TCGAAAAGGCTGGTCCAAATGTTTTGGAACATGAGTCTTCTCCCACCTATCTAAGTTCAGTCTTTAGCCAAAAATTAGAGGCTGAAGTGCAACCAAACGGAACGAATGAGCCGACAAATCGGAAAGGGACCAAGAGGGCTCAACCTTTATACAGAAATCAATCCCATGCTCAAGATCACATTATCGCCGAAAGAAAACGTAGAGAGAAGCTTACTCAAAGATTTGTCGCGCTTTCCGCCCTTGTTCCTGGCTTGAAAAAGGTATATACCACATTAAATCTCTCCCTTCTCAATTTGTCCAAAATAAAAAAACTTTTGTTGATTTTTTTTTTCCTTTAAATTGTGTGTATAGATGGACAAGGCTTCTGTGTTGGGAGATGCATTAAAGCATATAAAATGTCTTCAAGAAAAAGTGAAAGAATTCGAGGAAGAGAAGAGAGAAAGAAGATTGGAATCAATGGTTCTTGTGAAGAAATCTAAGCTGATTTTGGATAATAATAATCAATCATCATCTTCTTCTTCTTGTTGTGAAGATGGCTCTTCATCAGGCTTGGATCTTCCCGAGATCGAAGTAAGATTCTCGGATAAAGATGTTCTAATCAAGATCCTTTGCGAGAAGCAAAAGGGTCATATTGCTAAGATTATGGCCGAGATTGAAAAGTTTCATTTCTCAATAACTAACTCAAGTGTTTTGCCTTTTGGACCAACTCTTGATATCAGTATTACAGCTCAGGTATGTGTATATATAAACTAAGAACTTGTTTTTAGTTATTTTGTTTTAAGCGTAATTATTAACATCATGTATATTGTATATGTTTCTTTGCAGAAGGAGAGTGATTTCGACATGACACTCATGGATGTTGTAAAGAGCTTGAGGTCTTCTTTGTCGAAGTTCATGTGATTAATTATCACTAATATATATCATGCTTATCATAGATTTCTCTGAGAGATCTAGTTTAACACATCAAAGAATCATAAGTGAGTTTTTTTTTTTTTGGTCAAGTGATCATAAGTGGTTTTTGCCATGAAAAAAGTTTTTCTTTATTGATAACTATGAGTGGATTGAATTTGTTGAAGAATCACTTCTCTCATACGTATTGATATTAGAACATTTTCATGGTTTTCCAATTTTATTTGTTTTTTGTATTGTTATATGAATTTCTAAAGATGTAAAACACTTTCATCTGTGTAATAATTGAGTGTTCGATGTTTGTATTTGTTTTCATACTATGTATGTTGTTTCAGTTGTATACCAGAATACTCAAAGTTCACTTTAGTTTCTTGGGATGATTCAGCAATCACATCTGTAAAAACTTGATATCTTCAATACATGCAAAGATTTGTTCAAGTCAACTTTGATGGATAAAGGAGCCTCATAGATGTTTAGGTGTAAAAGCATCAATTTTCTTTTTCTTTAATGGAGTATTTTAGATTTTATTATTACCTAAAATGAAAAAAAAAACGAAGATAAAATAATATAAAGCCATCAAGGTTCAAGATCACCATGCTGATGAGACTGATACATACCCATTATACAAAATAATGTAAATAATTTTCAAGAATAAAATAAAATAATAATAGTAAATATAAAGGAATATTTATATATGTAATATGAAAATATCGATTTTATTTTTTACAGTTTTATATAGATATTATAAACTCTATCAATGATGCTTTTAATTTTACAAAAAAAAATCTTAGACCATATTATTTGTTTTATACAAATTCAACTAAATTAAATCGCAGATTCAACTATTAGTTATGAGTTAGGAACGAACATATAACTTTTTACTAAATGAGTTGTCCATGAATTTTGAAAGTGAATATTTATCCTTATTTTAACTCCAACTCGAGAATAAAATTTTGTAATATTATCAATGGTTGATTTCAAACACTGAGATAATATTATAGATTAAAATTTAAAATTTACACGATCTAGAAAATAAACATTTGGAATCTCTGCTAATATTGAAAATCTTACATACAAAATTAAGTGATCCATAGTAATATAGACAAAAAATCTCAATTTACATTTTACCAATTAATTTCAAATTAAAAATAATGATATTAAATAAAGTTGGTATTGGTCTAATTGTCAATAACACCAATAGTTTCGTCAAGGAACGCTACCAGGTCTTCCCTTTCGTGCCAGGACAACAAATGACAAAATAGGAAAAATTCGTGGATTAGGAATGTGGATAATTAGCTTGCATTAAATAATGTATATACGAAACTCCAAAAATTGAAATAGTTGTAAGCTATGGTTTCGCATTCCACAAAAAGATTATATATAACATATAAACACACACACATATATACAAAAGACAATGTCAAGATCAAAACGTGTTTTCTTTTGTAGACTATATGGTTAAGATGATCAAATGAAGATTTAGGTGAATCTAGCAAGGTAATTGATGCTACACTTTATATGCTGGACGTAAATCTATTATCAAATCTATCAGGAAAGATGTTCAACAATACTATATATATATTAATTTTGTTTTATGTTATTTGTTTTGTCATTATTATTAATATTATTTAAGAGAAAAAGAGATGTGAGTAATGTTTAAAAGGTGTTGAGTGTTGTTTTTTCGTTTCATTGATTCACATGTTGTGAAAATTTCTAAAAGAGACGAAGTTAACTAGAAAATCAGCAACCATAAAGAGAGAATCACAAATATACCCAATTTTACATACCCACTAACCATATATAATTACACCTTTTTTGTAATTATATATATTCATTCTTTTTATATTAATATCATTATACCCTTCATTTACTAAAGTTATTTTTCATTATAAATGATATATTTGTTAGGGTTTAGGATTTATGATTTAGTAAAATTATAGAGTTTATGATTTACTTAGGGTTTAGGATTTAGGGTTAAACTCTTATAAACTTAGGGTTTAATTTTTAATAACTATAAGGGTCTAATTGTTAAGATTTAGGGTTTATATTTTAGGAGGTTATGATTTATTAGGGGTGAAAAGACTTTTTGGGGGTTAGGATTTTATGATTTAGAATTTTTAAATCCTAAACTCTAAAATCCCATAAATAGGTAATATTTAAATAGAAATATTTTAGATTTTTTACAAGAGAAGGAAGGAAGATAGATATATATGATTAATAAAATTAAAAAATGAGTATATGTGGTTAAGCCTCAAAGATCAAAGATAGACTTAGATTTATGTAACACTGATTTAGGGTAATTTGCGTAAAGTTAACTTAAAGGAATCCTAGTGAATAAAAAACTAATGCATTTGGTGTTTTCCAAAACATAGGCTGAATTGTTAATGTGAGATCTCTACATTTATAGTTAGGAGTATTGGCTGAATACTTTTTTTTTTTCTGAGATAAAAACCGGATCGATATCCTATTTTCGATTCGATTCAGTTCACTTCTTTGATTCCAGTTATTTGTGCCTTATGGATAACTATAAAAACGATATATTATGTATCGCAATAGCAACTCTGATATTCACATGTTTCATGAAAATTGAGTCAGTGTCGAAACTCAAAGTCCAAATGTTTCAATCTTTCACGTGACAACTCACATCTTTGTGTCCTTCGCCACTTGTGATAACTCTCTCTGCCTTATGATATTATGTAACAACTACCAACTATCTTAGGTTTGTTTGAAAAATATATAATAACCATCTTGATTCAAATTTTCTCAACTTCCCATGAATTCTAAAGAATAAAGTGAGTAAAATAGGTTAAACTATAAATAAATAACGGGCAAATTCCTTAAGAACCGGGTTACCAATTAAATATGTATAAGAGGTTATTAAATTGGATTTCAAAACGTGGGCTATTGCTATTTTGGTATTTTTTTAATATTACTGTATCAATAATGAAGTCAAATTCATGTGAAACCAATTATATAACTCGGTGAATTTGCTTTTTTTGGGTCCAAATAATCCAACGGCAGCTAATTGTTTACTTTTACATCTAAAGTTTCATTTTGAACCAAAGTTAACATGTTTTTGCACTTTAAGCAAAACGAATATTATTTAGAAAAGTATCAAGAGAATTGCAAAAAATACTGTAAAATATATAAACCAAGCTGAATTGGTAAAGTAGCACAGTTTTTTTTCCCTGTTCATTCCTCTTAAGTTTGTATTAAGTTGTCACTTTCTTTTTCTTTCTGTATTACTCTCCTTGTATCTAAACTTTTTAATTTTTAATGTCATTATCAGTTGGAAAAAAAGAAAAGAAAAGGTAGCACAGTTTTTTTTGGTAAAATAAAAAGTAATATAATATTTATCAACTACTAATGACTTTGTCTAAGAAGATGTAAAAGTTAAATAAATTTATATAGTCCGAAAATAGAAAAAGAGTGGTTCAACTTAACGATGAAGTGCTTCTTACAAATACTTAATTAAGATGTAATTTTTAAATCTTGTGATAACAAAAATTAATTTGTATGACGCACCATCGAGATTTGTCTTGATTCTTAAATGTTCGTTTTGGACGGCATATCCGATCCTGTCTAGATCGTAAAACTTACCACTACATGTCATCAATTATCCATATTTAAATGAGAGTCTATCGTTTGTTTTATCGGTCTAGCTAGCGGGAGAACATTTCAAGCGAACTTGCAATGGGTAAGTCATCAGAAATAAAATGTCTCATCAATGTTGTTAAGCGTTACTATATACTTACCTACTTATGGGGGATACTAGTGAATATATATGGTTATATTGGATATGTCAGTTTAATTCCCACCCAAAACTGAGTTAGTACAGTTTGACCATATGAATATAGAGCTATACTTTAGAGTTCGTTAAAAGATCCGGCGCGGGAGTAGTCGTTGATACTGTAATCAATTGGGTTTTAGTCTAGATTGGTAGATGAAGTAACTTTAGTTTAGTGATAGGTGGTAAGTCCACCGAAATTATGCACCATTACACCCGGAATCAAATCCTATCGCTAACAAAAATAGAAATGAGATTAATGGATTGATTAGTTGTGATCCAATATTGACAAAAAAAAAAAAACCAATTATAGTTCAGTCAGTTGAGTTCAGATTTGCTTTTGTTGTGTCCAAATAATCCAACCTTAAAATGGGTAAGACATTAGAAATAAAACTAGCTAATTTTGATGATCTAAGACTAGCTAGGGAGATATATAAGACTAATTCAAGTAAAAAATTGCGATGTTAAACTGTAAGAAATGATCACGTGTTTCATGGCGCTACTGTTGCTATCAAATACATTACATCCTTAAGTTATTACCAATCACCAATGACCAATCAGTGATCACCAATCACAACACACTATATAACTACATTATCATCTAATTATATATAGTCTCTATATGTCGACATCCACATGGCATGACGACTCACTCTATATCATATCACGTTCTAAAGTAGTAGCCAATCCTTTTCCATTACTGAAATAATAACAAAAACTATGTAATACGTTGAAAAATGGGGAATTACTATTTATGGTAATATATAAAAATGAAATAAAACGTGGAGAAGTTTCCAAATTTTGTTGGACTCCAGGTATATATATTAATGTGAAACCAGGTCATTTTCCTAAATTATATATACTGGTTAGCTTTTTCTGTGACATGTAAATGTGAAACGGTATGTTAACGTGGTCAATAATATCATACAAATCAACAAAAAAAAATCATTTTGCTTTCAAGATAATATATTCATTCACATATATACTTTAATAAAAGTAAAAGAAATAAATATTGCTGTCTCTATATTTCGGTAGTTTAAAAATTCTCTTCTCATTTTCTATTTGTTTCAACTTTCAAATATACTAGAATTAGGGCCCGCGCTACGCGCGGGTATGCTGTTGGGAATTT
>OVAP01002032.1:0-21014 GCA_900406295.1 Aurinia saxatilis | reverse complement strand
CATTTTACTGATCTTTGCATGTACTTTACTTTGTCTAGACAAAATATTTGATATTTTTTTTTTCTTATAAAATCTCTGATGTAGCTCTCTCGGATGATTAACTCTCTTGTAGCTCTCTGGCATGATAACAGGTTTTTCTCTTCTCCTTGTCTCGCTTAACTCTCGAGCAATTTATGTCCTCTTTTAACTGTTAAAAGTTCTGAAAAATAGCATTTCACACTATGATCCTCAGTATATCAGCGAGGCTGCTTCTAGTGCTTCTTGTAGAGCAAAATAGCTCATGTCTAGTGATGAATGAAATCAGGTATGATGAGTTTTCTTGATATTTCAAACTGTTAAATACTTAGATTCTGAAATTTCATGTAGTTTAACTGGTAGAAGGATTAGTGAGACAGATACTCATGAACGGCGATGTCTCTTTCATGGTTTTCGATATACATATTTGAATATCTTGGAAATTTACAGAAGGAAAACTCTGCTAGAGCTTTAATGCCACCACCGCATGCAAGGTTTAGCTCAAACTATAGGATAAATTCATCTGTCCAGAGGAACAAGATGCCATCATCCTCAAGGAACATTTGTCATAGCACGAATGTAGAAGGAACATTTGTCATAGCACGAATTATGACCTGTAAAATAAAACAATACAATATTCGAATAATGCTATCGTATGGTGATACCTGCCATAGCAAACAAAAAATAATGCTATCGTATATTGACACCTACCATAGCAAACAAAAAAAAATGCTACCCTATTGTGACACCTACCATAGCTGCCGATGTCAGAGCGTTCTTTAAAACGCTATGTATTACCTATGATAGCATAATTTTTGGGCTATCAAAAGCCAAATTTCTTGTAGTGTTAAGTTTATAGACTCGTTCAGGGGCTGCAGCAGGTCGATCGATGAGTTTCAAGGACGACGAACTCCTGAAAGTCTGCCTTTGCTAAGGGTGTCGATCAACATCCTTAACGTTTTTGTTAGGCACCATTGGTTTTTTACCTACTTCACAACTGGTGTAGAGTGCGTAACAAGAGGGCCTCGACAGGGTACCGGTGTGAACGTCGACACTAAGGGGTGCCGAACAGCACTGACCTTGGTGTTATTCAACACCAGCTTCTGAAATAGAGTCTGATTCTGTTTTTCCCGATTGGTGTCGAGCGACACCCTCCTGTTGTCGTTCGATACCTATATGTTTGGCAGCCAAATATTCATTGTCTTAAACCCAACTGAACTCCTCTTCGTCACCATTCCCTCTAGGCATTGCCTCTAGCAAATCGACCTCTTCTTCTTCACTTCTCATGCTAATTGCATTGACGAGTTGCTTGGGATTTTGATCCGTCTATGCCTAAAGGAATACCTCTTGTCTTTGAATCGTCTCGGCCATTTGAGCAACTTTCAAGTCCATCTTTTTCTGATGAGAGGCCAGTTGTTCGAACTTCCCACTGATATTGGTGTAGAGATTATCAATCTTGCTATGAAATCCGACTAGCATCTGTTGTTGGCCTTTAAGAAGTTGCTTGAACATAGACTTTGTCTCTTTGTCTTGTGGTTTTTTAGAATGGTAGGATGTAATTAATTATATAACTTCTTCCCTCCTGGACAACATTGACATCGGCAAAGCGTACACTTTTCGTAGTAGCTTTTAGAATAAGATTCACCTTCTTATTAAGTTCCTTGATCATCTTAGCATCTAGACTATTTACTCTCCTTAATCGATTGATGGCGATTTAGTTTTCACCCAAAATATGTCCTGAAAGTGCACAGGTCTCGCAGTAGTACTTAGGGATCGTATCCACAGAGAAAGAGGTTGCTACACTGCAAACTTATATGATTCTAATCGAGCTATGACGTAAATATGGTTTTTGAAGGTTTTGATCGATTGATTGGTTAATCGTTCGATTAGTGAAAATGGTTTTTGATGAAATCTATGAATCTACTGATGCAAAATGAAAACGGTTTAAATGCAATAATCTAAATGTTGGGAATAAGGTATTCCTCTAGAGACACATGCCAGATTATTCAGATTTGTAAACCAGCCTTCGTATTAAAGTCTTCCGAACTCAATCCCATTCAAACATAAAGCATATGACCTCAACAAAGGGGAAGTCATGATTTCTACTAAAGGATTGATATCCATACACATGATTTTGTGGTCGAGATCCCACATGTATAGCTTATCATTTACTCGTCGGATCTTCTACCTAATGGTGTTTTAGCGAATAGAATCTATTATGAAAAGCTAGGTGATCAAACTTAATTCTAGTAAATATAAAGTTCTTTCAAATGAGTAATGAACAATCTATCTACCAAACCATGCAACTATGAAAACCTTGATCCCAACGATCAAATTACTCTACCATAGATGAAAGAACCATGAAGAGCAAAATAACCATGCAATAAATAGAAACAGGGGTTCAAATACAGAGATTATCTCCCCTAGAAACTACATAAATGAAAATAATAAAAAGCTTTTGAGAGTTTTGAAGGCAAAGTGCTCCCTCCTAGAGTTTAGGTGGGGTGGAGAGGCACACCTCTTTTCTGAGTCGAGAAGTCTCTTTATATAGAGGGTGAAGGACGTCTGAGGGCTTCACTGAAGTAATAGAGACATATCGGCTGAAGAGAATCAGAATATTTGGGTTTATCTCTTCTGATCGATCGGTCACCATGGGAATATTCGATCGATTCATTCATGAAATATCCATTTTGTTATCTCTTGAATCTTCTCATGCGCTTTCTACTGTTTTTACATATTGCCCGTATATGGAGTGATCCGGTGTAGTTTCTAGAAGTCTCAATAGTTATCCACTTTCTGGTCGATCGGTCACATTGTTGGTCAATCGATTGGGCTTCAAGAGCAATGGTATTCAAAAGGCTTCTCTTAAATGGGCTATAATTCCAAGGCTAATTGGTTGAATGACTTGACTCCAGACCCATGTGATATCTGACTCACGTGGCTTCCTTGTCTCCAAAGTTCACTTCAATCTAATGTGTTCATCATCTTCATCCGAGGTCCTATTCTCGCACTGGATTTCTGATTTGAGCGAGAAATGTCCATCTTTGTGCCTGAAAAGCCTATTTCTTCCGAAAATACTTTGAAAAATATAAAATAGTGAAAATCATAACATTTATCGTGAAATCATTTGGTTTTATTTTCAAAAGCACTTGAAATTTATAGTAAAAAGTGGTAAAATAGCAGTCCTATCAAATCCCCCAGACTTAGCTTTGTTCGTCCTCGAATAAACAAGAAACTAAAGAAAGGAAAATAAGTTTGAAAAGTTGGGAATACCTCTTACTTATTACCATAGCTGAAGGATTGTGCCTCAATAATTTCAGGCTCATCTGAGGATTCTCGCTTCATAGTCCCTCCACAACTCTCCCAACTGGTCCAACATGAATCTCAACCTCAAATACCCTTACTGCACCGAAATCTGACTCTCTACATTCATTTATATTGCGTGAGCTCTCTTACTGGAAAATATCAGCTAGGTAAAACCGGCTAGGTGTGTAATGAGAGGATGCTAATATTTAGAGGTGGGGCTAGTGTGTTTAGAGTTTACCGTACTCAAGAGAAATGCGATATGTTTGCAAAAAAGCAAGAGAGATCGGACCGCTTGATGGCATAGTTCCCCAATCACTCTCTCCTTAGCTCGGCTTGTTCCTCCCCCAGACTTAGATTCTTTTAAGGGAATCTAAAGTCTTCCTGAACATCGTTGGACTCATTTAGATGTTTTCCATCTTTCTCCATTTTTTATCCTTGATTTCCCTGGTCTTTTTGCTAAAAAAATATGGATCATAAAGTTTTTTTTTTTGGAAAAGCTTTCACCATATATAGCAAGGCACGAATTTTAACTTAGTTTTGATAAAGTATTACCAGGGAAATCAGTCTTGAAACCTTCTCTTTGAATCTCCATGCATGTATTAAGATCGTAGCATGCTTTTTTCGCCAGTCTTCACGAGTGATTGGAAAACTGCGTTGGTCTCATCTCTCCGTCTGTTTTACACATATTGCATACAACACAAGAAAAGAAAAGAAACTGCATGGGGTTTGAAAACGGATTAGGTTTATGGGTGTGGTATCAACTCAAGATAAGTTGACCATTCAGAATCAACAAGAGAGTGGTAAAGTGGATAAGAAGTCATGAATGGATTTATATTCCAGTTTAATACCTCCAGCAAGAAAGATGTTTTTTTCCTAGTCTAATACCTCCAGCAAGGAAGATTTATATTCCGGTTTAGGTTTAAATAAAACAGAGTCAGAAATCAGATTTATTAAAGTACGTGCAAACCGAGGTGTGCTGAGGAAGCTTGAGTGTGGAGTTTTTGAATTGGTCGTCCTTGATAAGTCCTGTAAAAATGGTTACTCATCCACAAAAGTGGGTGTAAAAACAAGTAAGGTTTGAAAAATAGGACTGAAAAACATTTTTTTTAGAGAAATACATATGAAATAAAGTCCTAAAGCTAGTATGCAAGATAATTGGTCCCCGGAAACGGCGTCAAAAACTTGATACGCAAAGTTTTACCCTATGTATTTAACTACAAATGCACATCAAATGCGTTATGGTACTTAGGGATCGAATCCATGAAGACCGGTAAATCACAAGCTACTTTTAGACTCTTAATTAAAACTAGGACAAGGGGGGGGGGGGGTTTCAATTTTAATAACTAAGGCAAATAACTAGCAAAATTATCAGAGGCTTTAATCAATTAAAACCAGTTAGGCATTGGGAACTTCGGAGAAGAATCCAATCTGCAGTCAAATCCGTCTGGGTGTCGTTTGACACCATCCATGAAAAATCAATCACCATCTTAATTCTAGAGTATGAATAAATTGTAAAGCAAACCACCTCTCATTGTGAATACTATCTTAATTTAATTCCTAGCAAACCAAATCTCTTTGTGAATCCTAGAGAATTAATTTAGCAATGAGAAACTATTCAATTGTTCACAAGTTTTCTACACCAAATCTCTTTGGGAATAGAAACCTTGCTCTTATAAGACTTAATTCCAGAAAAATTATTAACACTCTCGTGTATAATAATTAACCTATGATCTAATCTATGAACAAGCATTAAGCATAATCTAGAAGAAGAAAAAAAACTAGTGGTATTTTCTTAAACTAGGATTAATGACTAACATGAATTAATCTAAACCTAAGGACCCTAAACCTAACAAGTGAATTACTCAGACATAACCTAACATGACAATATTTGGTTAAAATTATAAATTTAAATAGTCATTTCGGGTTTTTAGGATTTTTTGGGATTTTATTTCGGGTTTTTCAGATTTTGTTTCGGTTTATGGGGGTTTCTTTTGGGGTAATACCAAACCCAAACAAAATTGAAATGAACCTGGCCCGAATTTTTATAAAACCCGAATGGGTATTATAATAATAAACTCGAACACTCGATACCCAAACTACCCGACCCGAAAACCGATTGGGTACCCGAATGTCCACGCCTAACAATATGTTTGTCGTGAATCCTGAACTAATTAAGGCCTCTGGCAGCTCTGAACTGTGGAAAACATGTGCTATTTCCCAAGCCAAACATTCTCACTCAGCTAATTGCAAGATATTCGTCGGCTCGAATTATGTCCAACAAAAACATTATTATCTAACCACACTTCATCCTCGCCAGTTTGATCTAGAATACACCATATAAATATTCCTTAGTCACATAAACAGATTCGCCAGGGAACGAGTTCTCAACTATTGAGAATTTTGCCAATGTCCAGATTTGAAATGCCAACCAACACTCAAATAAGGCATGATTGATGGTCTCCTCCGCCTGTCCACACCTCCCGAAACCAAGCCAAAACTGGCAAAGACCCTGTTACCACTTGCCACATGAAATGCTCAATCTTAGCCGAGCAATTAAGCTACCAAGCATTAGCATGTAATAACATAATACTCGGCTCTTGCATGTATGAAAAGGCTGCTTTGCGGCTAATTTTATGAGCCAATAAATCATTTCCTTATTTGGTGAAAAATGTCATAGTATCTTATCTTCGCGGGTCTGTGGGTGATACACAAAGTTTTAATCTATGTATTTTAACTGCAAGTGCACAGAAAATCAGTTATAGTATTTTAGGATCGAATCCACAAAGACCGATAAATATGCAAAATAATTATATAAATTCTAAATTAAATCTAGGACAGAGGTTTTTCAAGTGACTAACTAATGCAAGTAACTAATGGATTATGATGGGGTCTTAAAACAATTAAAAAGCAAGGTTAGTCCTTGGGAAATTCAGGAGAAGAATCCAAATTGTAGCCAAAACGTGGTGAATGTCATTCAACACTAAGAGTGGTGTCATTCGATACTGCACGGTAAAATTAGGTACCAACTTAATTCCTAAACATGAAACCTATTGTAATGCAAACCAACTTCCATTGTGAATGCAATCTATAATTAGCAAACCAAATTCATTTGTGAGTCCTAAGGGATTAATTATGCAACATATGTAGGTTCAATTGTTCATAAACTGTCTAGACCAAATTCGCTTGTGAATGGAAATTTTACTCCTACTAAGATTGGTTCCAGCAATTATTAACACTTCCGTAATCTTCTAGAATTCACCAAGGGTTAAGAAAATGTTCATGCACCTAAAATGATTCACTTGGACTCTAATAATAATATATAGACTCTAAAATACAAATAAATATATGTTTTATTATATTAAAAACCGGTAAACTATAGGCTATATCAGTGGCCGAAGTGTTATACCCTGTATTAAATGGACATCAACGAGTTTCATCAACTACTGTAAAAGCGGGATATTCCAATCTATGTTATCCTGAGTTTGTAACTAATTGACCGTTAATCCGGGTAAAAATATATGCCCGGTCCACGATCTGGAATCCATGGATCGTCCCAAACCGAAATTGAACGCCCGTCTCCCACGCGATATCTGATCCCTTGGAGTAAAACATCACGGTTTGGGAAAATACTGCTCCATCTGTAGGATAGAGAGCAAGCTTCTGTAGCTTGTAAGGGACTCGTATTTCAGAAATCTCATCCTTCAGGACTCGTGTAGCCAAAGACCCGGAAAATTGATGAAGGCACCATAATTGTTTTGCAAGTATGGTGAGCTTGAAATGTTCCAAAGAACAGAAATCAAGTGCGCCTTTGTTTTTGGATACACATAATTTGTCACATGCACTCACTAGAAATTTGAAATAGCACTAGTTAACTTAGAAGTCAACGACTGGGGAAGTTTAATACATGACATAACATGGTTAGGCAAATAAAAGGCAACTGATTGTAACTTTTCACTTGTAACTTGTACAGTGAGAAAATAAAGCGGTGCTTAATTGCTTGTTCACCCAAAGTCTCCTTACCGAGGAGAACAACCATAAACCAACCCAAGATTCACGTTCAACACCAAAATGTTTCTATTTTATTCGGAAATATTGATAGAAGTCAAGAGAGAAGACTGATATCTTTATTTACTTTGGTTTCTCGATCAGAAGTTTATTTTTTAATCATTTTGTAGTCGATTGATTGTTCTTACATTTGATTTACAATAATTAAAGTTGATGTTACTCGTTTAGTTGACTTTGACTAGCACAAAATTGTATTATCATACAAAAAATGCTTGCTGGCTTCACATTATTCATTAGTACTCATGATCAAACAAAGAAGAAGAAAAAAAAAGAGAGAGGAAATTGGATAATGTCTGCTTATAGCTCTTCAAACTCTATCTTCCTTCTTCTCATTATCTTCTTTATCTCAGGTTTGAGAGTTTCTGCACAATTACAAGACCCGACTTATGTTGGCCATGTCTGTACTAACAGAATAGCAAGAAACACCACGTACTTCTCCAATGTCCGAACCCTTTTGAACTCTCTTTGAACCAACAATGCGTTCTTCTCCTTGGGGTTTCGTAGTCTCCCAAAAGGTGAAAATCCGGACGTTGTATACTGACTTTTTCTCTGCAAAGGAAATCTCTCCTCGGAAATTTGTCGTGGCTGCGTAGTTTTTGCTGCAGAAGATGCTCTTAGTCGATGTCCCGGAGGTAAAGAGTTCTTGATCCAGTACGACGAGTGTATGCTAGGATATGCAGACCGGAACATTTTCATGGATACAACAACTAAAATAATAACATGGAACACTCAGAATGTTACAGGAGACCAATTGGACCGGTTTAATAAAGCAGTGTTATCTCTCATTACAAAGTCTGCAGTGGAAGCGGCTAATAGTACAAGACTGTTTGCAGTTAAGAAGTCGGATTTCACATCGTCCCGGACGCTTTATGCAATGGTTCAGTGTAGTCCTGATCTGCAGTCAAGTCAGGATTGCTTAAGCTGTGTGGAACAATCTACAAGGAAATTGTATTTTGACAAAGTTGGAGGAAGATTTCTTGTTCCAAGCTGTAATTGGAGGTACGAGGTTTACCCTTTCTATAGTGAAACCGTAGAGGCCACTTTTCTTCCTCCTCCAGTTTCAGCTCTTCCATTGCCGCCTGGTAAAATTACTCTCTCTCTCCCTCCCTTTATCTTCTTCTTTCATATAATTCACTCGGTTGACTTTGAATTTGTGTTTTTTAAATCTTGTGTTAGTTCTCTTTTGGAATGAGATATTCCAGATTAAGTAAATCATCTATTATCTCTGATCTAATTATTTGGCAGGAAATGAAGGAAATCCCACAGTGATAATTATTGCAATTGTTGTGCCAGTCTCTGTCTTTGGTCTTCTTTTTGTGGCTGTTTTTGTCTTTTGTTTAAGAAAGAGAGCGAACAAGACTAAAGACATTACAGCTGCAAATGATGGTAAAGCTTCCAATATACGAAAGTGAGCTACTTAATGTTTTATCTATTCTTAAAATTTTTTTTTTTTTTGGCAGACACAGAGGACATGATAATTGCAGGCTCGCTACAATTTGATTTGAGGGTTATCGAAGCTGCAACAGATAAGTTTTCCATACGTAACAAACTCGGTCAAAGTGGATTCGGAGAAGTATACAAGGTAATACTAGTTCATTGAACTTCTAATTAGTTTTCTCAATAGAGTCTGATGTTTTTGTTACTTCACCATCTTTTTTAGGGTATACTTCTAAATGGATTACAAGTTGCAGTGAAGAGACTGTCCAAAACATCAGGACAAGGTGAAAAAGAGTTCAAGAATGAAGTCGTTGTTGTTGCAAAGCTTCAGCACAGAAATCTGGTCAAGCTTTTAGGATTTTGTTTGGAAAGAGAGGAGAAAATACTTGTGTATGAATTTGTGCCTAACAAAAGCCTTGATTATTAAGTTAAATCCAGTACTTTGTGTTTCGTTATTTGAACCTATGTTCTTAACATTGAAACTATATATGGACGTGCAGACTCGAGAAAACAGAGTCACTTGGACTGGAAAAGACGGTACAAAATCATTGGAGGAATCGCTAGAGGAATTCTATATCTTCATCAAGATTCACGACTCACAATCATACATCGTGACCTTAAAGCGGGAAACCTCCTCTTGGACGCTGATATGAACCCAAAAGTTGCTGATTTTGGAATGGCTAAAATTTTCGAAGTGGACCAAACAGAAGCCAATACAAGAAAAGTAGTCGGAACATAGTACGTTGTTCTCTATCCATCTCTTAACTGTAGATGACCCCAATTAACTCAACCTTTATGATATGTGGCAGTGGTTATATGTCTCCAGAGTATGCAATGTATGGCCAATTCTCAATGAAATCTGATGTGTATAGCTTCGGAGTCTTAGTTCTTGAGATTATAAGCGGCAAGAAAAACAGCAGTCTATACCAGATGGATAGAAGTGTTGGCAACTTGGTCACATACGTGAGTCTAAACAACACTTGCAAACTGCAATTTTGTTTTATCTGACAGGTATTAATGTTTTAAGTCTTGTAATGCTCAATAGACTTGGAGGTTATGGAGTAATGGATCGCCGCTAGAGCTTGTGGATCCAGCCTTTCAAGATAACTATCGAAGAAATGAACTTACTCGATGCATCCATATTGCCTTACTATGTGTTCAAGAAGACGCTGAAGATCGTCCAACCATGTCAACGATTGTCCAAATGCTGACTACTAGCTCAATGGCTCTAGCCGAACCTCGGCCACCTGGATTTTTCTTTCGGGGAAGACATGAGCAAGCAGGTCCATCAATGGATAATTCCGCTCTTTGTTCTGTCGATGATGCGTCGATTACTTATGTAACTCCTCGTTGAAGAAAAACTCGTTTCTCCAATGATATTGTACCGTGTTGTTGGGTCAAATAATACAGTCCATCCATACATGTCTCTTGGGTTGACTCATGTGCAGATTTTTGTTGGGTCAAGTCAGCCATAGATTGGAGCAATTATATGTCAGCCAAAATAACAGGCCGTCGAATCTTGTAAGCAGAGTTCACATTTGGAACGAAAAAAAAAAAAAAAGAGGACTACGAGAAAACAAGAAAATCAAAGACAATGACTGGAAGCGATGACAACAGCTACCACTATTGAGTCTGGAAGACAAATCCGAAGACTCTTGACAGTTTCACAATTATTATTCTCTTTGGTAGTTTTGCAACCATTTTGTCCATTGCCTTCTAATTAAAAGTTCCAAAATCTTGTTCGATTCAGTTTTAAAAACGCAGAGCCGGGTTCAACCCGGTACCTCAACTGAAAGATCAATGGAACCATTTCCATAGAATTTCCACACACAAAAAGATGAATTCTGATAAAATGTAAATCTGACAATTATTATGTTTAATCCCACTAAGATTTAGATGAAGCCCGAGTTTATTCTTGGGCCTGGCCTCGGTTAGTTTTCTATTTCCTAGTGAGCGGAGTATAGCCCAAATTTCCGTATTAGGGATTCAAGCCTCTCAAGATTGGGAATGAACAAAGGAATGGACGTACTCCAAATAAAGAAGTATCATCTATTTCACCATGATCCTCCACTTTTTTAGTACTCCACTTTTTTATTAAAACTTCAGCTGCAACTGGATGACATGTTGGAGGAATAAATTTGAGAGTAATTACCTATTCTACTAAATTCCTCTAAAAATCTATCATTTGCTTAAAAATTGTATCCCACTAAATTTGTATGGGTCCCATCAGAAAATTGATAAAAATACTTGATTACGCTAGATTTTGGTACTCTGAAAAAGAATAGAGGAAAAATAGATGGAAAAGGCTATTATTCCACTAATTACTCTTAAACTTATTACTCTAATTTTTATCCAGTTGCAGCCTTCATAAACCCATTTTATCCTCACAAACCATTCAATTTGTATTTATTTTGTCTAAAAAAATAATCGACCAACAAAATTGAAGTTGGACTTCCAAATTTCGTTTTGTGTTGTTGAATCTTGATGCTCAGTCTATCTCTATTTATCAACCAGCTCCAATATAATATAATCCGCCATCTAGCTCGCCACTGAAATTTGAAGCTCTGATATTGAGGTGAGTTCTTAGTTGTTGTTTGGAAGGGATATATGGGATTATATCTGAAAGGATTTGTTTCGGTTTGATTTGGGTTAAAAAATGATGTCTTCCTAGCATATTGTGTTGAAAGTCATGTTTTGTGGAGAAGTGATTAAGAGATTGGAAAAAGATTGCATTTGTAACAAAGTGAATTTTAGTAATTGAATCGTAGGTAGATCAACATCAGGGATAGGTATCCAATTTCACATATTGCTGATATAGTACAACTGGTATAATCGATTTAATCGGTCAAACTCGTATTACTGATAAAAGTCACAAAGTTTTAATGTTTTTTTGTTACGGTACAATGATCAAAACATTTATATATTACAAATATGGAGGGTATTGCGTAAATACGTGAGATAGGTATGATTGAAATTCAAAAGAAGTTGACGTGCACGAATTATGGATTCAGACATCATTTTTATATGATACAACTTATTCGGTGTTGGTGATGCTATATGCATGAAGATTGGGGTAGATGGAGCCACATAGAACCTGAAAATAAGCTACATTTTATTAGCAGTGAATGCAAGAAAACAAATATAGATTTTGGGTGATTGTGATGTTGATATTTATTTTATTGGGCTAGCTGCGTCTAGCCCAAGCCCAGTACATTAGTTATGTAAATACCCTAGCTTCTCTTGTTCTTAGGTATCGTATATATGTGTTCGCCGCTTGAATCAATAAAGACAACACTTCCGCTAAACTATTCTGACACGGTATCAGAGCCATTAAAGCTCTAATTCTTCTTCTTCTTCTTAAGTGTTCTTCGTCTCTGTTCTTCGTTTATTCATATTTGTTCTTATCGGTTGGTTATTGGTCTTGGTCTCTGTTTTTAGACAAATCATTGGTGCTCTGTTTTTGGTTGGTTCTTTGGTTAATCTTTTGTTTGTGAGTTTGCTCTTTGATTATTTGTCATGATGGTCAGTAATGATGAAAGTGCAGCTCGGTCTGGTCGATCTACTGTTACTCGAAATTCAAAATCTACTATTTTGAATGAATACTATTTGAATCTGTTGATCCGGGAAACGTTATTTGCTCGGTTCTCCTCAATGGTGCGAATTACGAACGGTGGTCCAAGCTTATGCGGAATTCTCTTAAAGCTAAGAACAAGCTCGGTTTTGTCAATGGAACAGTGGTAAAACCAAAGTCCGATGTGACAAACTCAAGCTTTGGGAAATTTTCAACTCTATGTTAGTTGCGTGGATACTCAACACTATTGAACCAAAGCTTAGAGGACCAATCTCTTGTATGGATACAACATATGAGTTGTGGGAAAGCTTGTGTGGTCAATTATTTATTGGCAATGAAGCACGCATCTATGAACTAGAGGCTACGGTAACAGTTTGTAAGCAAGATGGGCAGTCGGTTCAAGATTATTTTGGAAGATTGAAATTGATGTGGGATGATTTGGCTGAATATGATTCGATCTCAGATTGTTGTTGTGGTTCCAGTGACTGTTCTAAGCACAAAGAGATCTTAGCTAAACAATAACGCTCAAAGAAGTCTCAGTTTCTCATGGGTTTGGATAGTGCTCGATCTGAGACAACACGTTCCAACATCTTATGTATGCAGCCTCCTCCAACTCTCGACAGTGTATTTTCTATGGTTATTTAAGAAGAGCGTCATCAGAAATGTTACTCGTAACATTGATGCAAGATCCGAAGCTGTTGGTTTTTGTGTTCAAGTTGGTTCTTCTTCGGGTCGAGGTCCGTCAAGTTTTCAGTGTTCTCATTATGGGAGATCGGGACATGATGTGAGTCGATGCTACCAGCTCCATGGTTTTCCAGATTCGGGTAATGATACTTCTTCAGGTCGTGGTCGTGGAGGTTATTCTACTGTTGGTGGATGACGTGGTAAAGGAGGCTCCTCGGGAACCAATGGTGGTCGTGGTAAGCCAATGAATACAGGACATGGTCGAGCTAACAATATGCAGATGCAAGAACCGTCTCCAATTCCCTCTGGCCAGCGACACACTATCACAGATGATGATCGTGAGGGTCTTCCACTTAATGGTACACAATGGGGTCAAGTGCTTAAGCTCTTAAGCAAGGATAAGAAGCCTTCCTCCGATCATTTATCTGGTATAATTATTGACACAGGAGCTTCTCATCATCTTACGGGGAATCTTACTCTTTTATATGATGTTTATGACATCGTTCCTTGTCCCATACGTCTTCCTAATGGCACAGTCACCATGGCTACACGCCGGGGAACACTATGTCTTGTAGGCTCTGTTGTTTTATCATATGTCCTCTTTGTTCCTTTCTTGACCAATACTCTCTTATCCGTGGCTTGTTTAGTCAAAGAAAAACCTTGTATAGCAATATATTCTGATAAGTTGTGTTATTTGCAGGACCGAATTACGAAGATGCTGATTGGAGCGGATTTATTACTTCAGAGAAGCTTTTGTAGTTCAAGTGAACACAGTTCGACATCTTCATGATTGTGATCTGTGGCATCAAAGGTTGAGTCATCCTGCGATGTCTTCTGTTTCTAAGTTATCTAGTTTGTTTGGTTTTGGTATTTCTAATGATAGTTCTAAAGGTCCTTGTGACGTCTGTGCCCGCGCCAAACAACCTCGTCTATCTTTTCCTGAAAGTGATAATAAAGCAGATGCAATTTTCTCACTTAGTCATTGTGATGTATGGCGGCCGTATAGTGTTTCTGCGAATTGTGGTTCAAATTATATTCTCACCATTGTCGATGATCATTCAAGAGTAGTTTGGGTTTCATTAATGCATGCTAAGAGTGAAGTTGCTTCTCTTCTAAATTTTTTTTGTGCCATGGTTGAACGTCAGTTCCAGACTCATGTACGGATAGTTCGTAGTGATAACAGACAAGAATTTATGTGTCTCAAATCCTACTTTGCTTCTCGTGGCATCATTCACCAAACATTGTGTATTAGTACTCCTCAACAAAAAGGCCGTACCGAGAGGAAACACGTCATATACTCCATGTTGCTCGATCTTTACGTTTTCAAGCGTCCCTTCCATTTGAGTTTTGGGATGACTGTGTACTCACCGCTTGTTATCTCATCAATCACACTCCATCTTTTATACTTGTTGGGAAGACGCCATATGAAGTCTTGTATAACAAAGCTCAAATTTTCGATCATTTGCGAATTTTTGGCTGTTTGTGCTATGCATATAAAGAAACTAGAGTTCGAGGAAAATTTAATGAACGAGCATCCCGTTGCATCTCATTAGGCTATCCTTATAATTAAAAAGGTTGGAGGGTATATGATTTGGAGGGTCAAGAATACTTTGTCTAACGTGATGTAGTGTTTAATGAACAAGTGTTTCCTTTGTTGTTGCTCCTTCTTCAGACGTGCCGGTGTCATCATCTTCTCCGCTTGTAGATAACGACGATCCTTCAGCTATGGTACCTCCGGAACTATTAGGGCGTGGTCACCGTGCTCGGAAGCAATCTGTTTTGCTTGAACCGTATGATGTATATACAACATCGATCCCATCCACTCACTCCCCCGTCTCGCTCCAATCCTCTTCTGGTCCTTCAGGTGCACCTTATCTTTCTGGTCAATGTCACGGCTGTTACAAAGCCACGCTCTTTCAAAGAAGCTATGGAACTTGATGTTTGCAGTGATGTCGTGGGTGTTGAGGTCACAGAAATGGAAGATAATGAAACTTGGGATGTCACTGATCTACCACCAGGAAAGAAAGCCATCGGGAATAAATGGGTTTTCAAAATTAAATTTCATTCAGATGGTCCGTTTGAGCGTTTTAAAGCACGTCTGGTTACTCTTGGAAATATTCAAGAAGAAGGCATAAATTATGCTGAGACTTTTGCACCAGTCATTAAGATGACCACTGTCCGGACATTTCTTCATGTCGCTTCTGCACAAAACTGGGAACTTTATCAAATGGAAGTCCATAATGCATTTCTTCATGGAACTTTGGATGAAGAAGTTTATATGCGTCCTCCTCAAGGCTTCTCTACTTCTGCTCCTAATAAGGTATGTAAGCTCACGGAATCTATCTATGGTCTTTGCCAGGCACCTCGTTGTTGGTTTGGTACTTTACAAACAGCTCTTCTCGAATATGGATTTCGTCAATCTGTCTCAGGATAGCCTAATGAGAATCACTCCCTTTTCTCCTTTGTGAGTGATTCTATTGAACTTTATGTTCTTGTTTATGCTGATGATCTTGTTATTGGTGGTATGATTCTGATACGATATCACTGCTTTAGAGTTATCTTCACAATTGGTTTCACATGAAAGACTTGGGTACTCTTCGCTATTTTCTTGGTCTTAAAGTTGCACGGAATGCTGATGGATTGTTCATTTGCCAACGGAAATACTGTTTGGATATTATCTATGAGTCTAGTCATCTTGCTTGTTGACCATCGGTTATTCCCATCAATCAGAATCACACCCTTGCTCGTGCCACAGATGCTCCTTATGTTGACCCTGCTCGATATTGTCGCATCATTGGTCGGCTCATCTACCTTACCCTTACTCGTCCGGAACTTTGTTATTTTGTTCACATTCTTTCCCAGTTCATGAAGGCTCCAACAAATACGCAGTGGGAAGCGGCACTTAAGGTTCTTCGTTATCTCAAAGGTTCTTCGGGCCAAGGTTTGTTCTATAAAGCTGGTGGTGACTTGGAGCTTACCAGTTATTGTGATGCTGACTGGGGCGCTTGTCCATTGACACGTCGTTCTCTCACGGGTTATGTTTTTCTTCTTGGTGGGTCGTCTATCTCTTGGAAGACAAATATACAAGACACCATCTCTTGTTCCTCTGCCGAAGCCGAATACTGCTCCATGTCTTGGACTACCAAAGAAGTCAAGTGGTTAACCGCTCTCCTAAATTTTTTTGGTGTTGCTCAATTTGGACCTGTTCCATTTCATTGTGACAGCAAAGCCGCCATGCATATTGCCAACAATCCCATATTTCACGAGCGTACCAAACATATTGAGATTCACTGTCATCATGTTCGTGATGCTATTCAAGCTCTGATCAAACCACATTATGTTCATACGACAGAACAACTTGCTGATATTTTCACTAAGGCTTTACGTAGTGTACAATTTTGTTCTTTACTAGGCAAGTTGGGCATATGCGATCTGCATGCTCCAACTTGAGGGGAGTATTGGGCTAGCTGCGTCTAGCCCAAGCCCATTACATTAGTTATGTAAATACCCTAGCTTCTCTTGTTCTTAGGTATCGTATATATATGTTCGCCGCTTGAATCAATAAAGACAACACTTCCGCTAAACTATTCTGACATATCTATCAGGATTGTATAAAGATAATTGTATGAATGCTCTACATGTGGAAGTAAACATGTTGAGCCATAAATTCATAAAAGGGAAGAGAGGAAGTTCATTTGGTGTGAACTATGGAGAGAAAAATGATGAGCAACACGATGAAAAACATGAAGATCAACATAATGAGCAACATGGGAGTGATAGTGATGATATTTTACTGCTTTTCGATATGATTTTTTGGTGTCTTTATCAAAGAAACTATTTATTTAAAAACATAAACTACTGGATTTCACTTTTTTTTTTTTTTTGCAAAGTGTTTTTGTGAAAACAATGCATTTTAGGTTGCAAATGGGCACTTTCTACCAAATCCAGCAAATTAACATCAGAAGTCCAAGTCCGGATGAAGTAGATGTTCATTTTGGAATGAAGTGAGGAGTTAGGACAATCAAGCCACGAGAGTTAGCTTTCATAGCTTTCATATGGGCTTGGAATCGTGTCAATATTCCTCAGGAGTAAGAATTTAAGCCCAAATCACTGAAATAGTATCCAAAAGCCCACAAGACATGAAGGCCCAATCGATTGGACGAGAGGCCCACCAATCGATCGAAGCCCATTTTGTCAAGAAGGTTTCAAAACAAATTCAGATATATATATATTGTTGCATTTGGGGAGATATTTGTTTGCGTTGAAGATAAACTCAGGAGATACAGAATCTTCAGAAACGCGTTGGAAGATTACGGTCGATCAGTCAGGATAACTACGACCGATCGATCAACTGAACATAATCACCAATATTTGGATTTCTATCCAAATCTTCCTCCTGATTCTTCTCGACCCTTTACTCGACCATCTCCCCTATAAATACAGAAGACTGAAGGCCGAGAGAAATAATCAGAAAGTTCTCTAAAGTTCCAGGCATCCAAGCTTATAGTTTCTCAGTTTTATTAGTTTCTTTTTTCTCTTTCATTTTGTTCATTGCTTCAAGGAATAAGTCTATAATCTCTGCATTTCTAGAGAAGCTATTCTGAACCCTTTTAATACAAGCAACTTTCATTATGTTTATGTCTACTTTTGCTATGTCTGAATAGTCTCTTAGTTAGGAATAAGGTTTTGCTAGGAGGAATCATGGTTTGGTAGATAGGCAATAAGATTATATAATGAGTAGTTTATAGGCTTACTTTCAATTGCTCTCATTTGCCTCCCTACTTATTCTATTATGAAGCCATGTTGGTCCACCAAATGCTAAATAAAAATGAAACCGTCCATCTCATGTTGTCTGAGATTTTTTAATTTTTATGGTTTTTCTTTTATTAAATTCATAAGATAACTAATGTGTAGCATTACAAATCATGCAAAAGAAAACAAACCTTCCAACAAAACTAAAATTAAACTTCAACACAATCACAATCTAACTCTTAAATAAAGAGTGTTCAATTGCTCACATTTACCTCCTGACTTATTCTTCATGAAGCCATGATCGTCCACCAAGTGCTAAATATGAATGAAATCATCCATCTTTTATCGTATGAGATTTCAAGAGAATATCTCTCTAGTCCCCTTCTATTTATTTTTATTATATTTTCCACGTATTTAAAATTGTTTGTTTTGAATATATGTTGTCTGAATTTTTATATATATTCTTTTATTAAATTCATAAGCTATCTAATGTGTAGCATTACAAATCATGCAAAGGGAAACAAACCTTCCCACAAAACCAAAATTAAATTTCTAGAAAATTGCAATCTAACTCTTAAATAAAGAATGTTCAATTGCTCTCATTTGACTCCCTAGGTATTCTGTCATGAAGCCATGCTGATCCACCAAGTGCTAAATACGAATGGAACCGTCCATCTCTTGTTGTCTGAGATTTTTAATTTTTTGGTTTTCTTTTATTTAATTTATAAGATCGCTAATGTGTAGCATTACAAATCATGCAAAGGAAAACAAACATTTCCACAAAACCAAAATTAAATTTCAATACAATCACAATCTAACTTTTAAATAAAGAGTGTTCAATTGTTCTCATATGCCTCCCTACTTATTCTATCTTGAAGCTATGCTTGTCAACCAAGTGCTAAATACGAATGAAATCGTCCAGCTCTTGTCGTTTGAGATTTCAAGAGACTGGTTACCTCTCTAGTTCTCTTCCATTTAATTTTTGTTATATTTCTACCTTAAAATTGAAAAATTATTCCTTCCCCCACTTTATTTTATATAACTGAGGAGTATTTACTGTAATAATATCTCAATGAATACATATTAGGTTGTCAAAATATAAATAAAATATGCAATGTATTAGTATAAACAAATTATTTCCTTTTTTATTTAAATTTTATGGTATGAGTTTTTAGTTTTATGATTTATGGTATGAATAATAACTTTTCAAATTCCTCTAGCATCATGTTTAATATCATATATAGTTAATATTAAAAAATAAATAATAAAAGTTTCTTTTGAAAAATATAAAGTGTTAGTTCTATGATTGTTTCATGAAATTATAATTGTATTAGGTTCAATTTTATAATTTATATAAGTAATGACTTTTCAAATTCCTTTAATCATCATGTATTAGCTAGTGATTCATACAAAAATGGTTCTAAACCTACTTCCATTTTAGATTTCCTTTAATAAAAATCTAAAATGGAAAAAAAAAGTTGAAATGATGTTTGAGTTGTCCTTCCTTAGGAACATATTGGAAATGTAAAATAGACGAAACAAGAAAACAATTATTACACAACCACCATGGGAAAGACTTTCTCAACAATTGTTTTTTCAGAACATGTGTACTTGAACTCATAAACAAGTAGTTAATGAGATTTGATAAATATAAAGGACTTTTATTTACCATGTAACCAGAAGAAGCTTTTTAAGCTCATCCTTATGTTTTTTTTTTCTTTTGCTTATACAACATTCTTTATTTACAAAGAGAGTAAGTAATGCTTATAATTTTGTGTAACCATTGACAAACTTTTTACAGTAGCTCCCATTCAGATTCTTCTTCTGATGATTGGTTTTCCTCAATCTGTTTCAGACTATCATCACATTCTCTTCTATTCTCAACATTCTCTGCGTACCACTGGTGCTCAAGTCGCTTGTATTCATTTTGTCTGTTTTGCTTCATTCTTGAAGATATAGCATCACGGATTTTCTGTATATAAACAGTTTATAAATGTCTTGCCTAATTTTGATGAATAAATTTTGATTCATAAATAATAAATTAATCATACAAATGATGTGGAAGCTGAGTTAGCCGATGAGGTGTTTTCACCAGAAGAGAGAAAAGATTTATTTATGTATATAAATTACACAAGTAAAATCAAACATAATACTATAATACTATATAATAATAAAAATTAAAAAATTTGTATGATGTGTTGAGAAGAAAAACCGACCTGCAACTATTACGGAGGTTTGGGAGGAAACGTATTGAAAGTTGGATGGTACATGGCTCTCCAAATGGGTCGAGAAGTTGCACGACCAGATCACTTCTCGAGTCGACGAGGTATCTTCATAGTTGTCGACTCCCGATGGCGAGCCCGTCGAGCTAACTCCGGAAGATGTGAACCAAATTGCGACCGAGGTAATATAATTTTTAAAACATTTTCTATTTAAATTTATATATATATATTCTTATTAATCATTTTATTCTATAATTTCATATATCTATTATTTCTTTATTAATTTATGTTTTTCAGGTTCGTCCCCGTAGAAAGGGAAATTTGTTTGCTCCGGATCTATTCAGCTCGGCGATTCCGGTGCTCCCATTTGTCCGGTGCCACCTACGTTAATCCGGTACTACAAGCTCAGCTCAACCAGGCGAATGCGGAGATAGTTCGCCAGAACGAGAGTATCGGCCAGCTCGAGAATGGGAACAAGTGTTACAGCATGTTAGTCAATTATGT
The DNA here is from genome assembly GCA_900406295.1 of Aurinia saxatilis. Classification (NCBI taxonomy): domain Eukaryota; kingdom Viridiplantae; phylum Streptophyta; class Magnoliopsida; order Brassicales; family Brassicaceae; genus Aurinia; species Aurinia saxatilis. The sequence goes on along the minus strand of OVAP01002032.1, from coordinate 458 downwards.
GTCTAACACAGATGAAAATTTCCGACGCCTCATCGCAAATGTCAGAGCATCTAGCGCGGCCGGAACATGAGTATCTACGCAATAATCGGCCGATAACCCACAACCTGTATATAATTTAAATTATATAATTAGTATTTTGTAATTTCAAAACAATTTTAAATTTTGTAATAAATATTTAATATTAATATAAATAATTATAATGAATTATTATTATTTTTAATAATTTTACTATTATATAAAATATAAAATAATTTTTTTTATACATAACAGTTTGTGGCGCAATCCACGCATACTCCTCGCAAATTTGATTCCAAGCAAACTCGTCGCAACGAGTAACCTTGCAACTTCGAAGCAAATTCCTACCAAGATAATTCATAGCAAAATCCTCACAGTAGATACATAGCAACTAGGGGTGTCAAACGGGCCGGCCCGCGCGGGCCTATTTGGTTTTGCGGGCT